>AWYD02000006.1:0-58164 GCA_000504365.2 Pseudocercospora pini-densiflorae CBS 125139
ATAGAGATCTAAGAGGAGAGGGAGGAAGATTAGGAAGTTAGGCTAGCGCCAAGCCCTACCTAAGGCACCTAGACCCTAGCTTTACTCGAGCTAATTATATACTAATTATATATAGCTAATATAGATTAAGGTCTATAAGTTCCCTTCTATAGTAGTATTTAAGAAGAGCTACTTACTAAGCTAGGTTTAGCTTCGATCGAGTCGTAGGTTATTTAGTAAGTATACTACGTCTACTACGCTAATCTATAGTATTTAAAAATTAAAAGTAAAGCTTCTAATAATTAATATACTTATTAGTCGCCTATTACTTAAGGTTAGGTATATAGTTATTATATTCGTAGTAGAATACTAGAATCTTCTCGAGAACAGCTTAGATACGGGTCTCCTTATATCTATAGAGCGTTAATTTCGTAATAGGCCTTCGAATATATATAGATTACGCCCTAGATATATAAGGTATAGTAAAATATAAGATAAGTATACCTATAATAGATTAGGAACAAGATATAATAGTGTTATAAGGTAGATTGTTAGATTTGTTGATATTATAAGGTAGAATGTAACCTCCTCGCAGAGGAGGCGGCAGTAAGCGGGAGCCTCGGATAGTCATTGGGAAGCGCAAGGAGAGAAACATTTTAGCCTTTTCGGAAGACGGCAGGAAACAGGAACAGCTTCGATCGCTTAATCATCAATCACACCGGTCGAGCCAACCGACAACACTCTGAACGTAAATCGCAACGCAGACTCTTCATCGCAAAGTGCGTACCGGTATTGACATTCTATCGTTCATTGAAACTCCGTCTGCGCAACTCATAGCTTCTGTTCAGAGGCGGCGCGTGCCATAAACTCGCCATGGCCCCCCAGGCCGAGAAGAGCTCCTTGAAGCGCGCCCGGGTAAGCATTGACGTACATCGAAGCCATGTAATACGTGAATTAATGCTGGTCAGCAGCAATCAAGTGGCGAGACAGCAGAGCAAAAGAAGCCGAGACGATCAGCAAGGTTGTCCAATGGAGATGATGTTGAGGCTGTGAAGCAAGGACCACTGCCATCTCCAGTGACACGCAAAGGCACAGGCTCAACGGAAGAGCCAGAGACCGAAGACAAGACTGTCTCGCCTGCATCGACCAAGACGCCCAACAATTGGGGCCGCCGAACACCACCACTGCACAGTCCTCCGCCTTCATCACGACGCGGCGCTGCCGGCTTATCGTCTCCGCCCAACGACACGCAAGCAACGCAAGCATATTCACAATTCCTTCCGCCAGCGCCTGTATCATACGAAGTTGACGACGAAGAGGGGGAGGGCGTATGGGGCTACTTGGTGCCAGCAGAAGGCTTCGGCGCTGCGCTGCCACTACGTAAGCGAGCTGCATGTCCAGTGCCGCTTCATTCAACCGGCAAGCCCAATGGACGACAGAAGGTGCCGAAGAAGCATTGGGAGAAGCAAGAAGAGCACTACGAGCAGGAGAAAGACGCCAATGGTATTCCAGCTGGAGGATACTTGATTGGACGACATCCAGAGTGCGATCAGAAGGTCGACAAGCCGACAGTCAGCAATCGTCACGCTTTGGTCTTCACCGAGAACAAGCATGGCGATACCACGGCCGTGCTTGAAGATCTGAGCGGAAACGGGACATACGTCAATGATGCATTGGTCGGACGCAACAAGCGGAGAGAGCTCGAAGATGGCGACGAAATCTCGATTGTTGGCGAAGCACGATTCATCTTCCGATATCCTCGCATCAGAGACGGTAGTGGTTTCCGACAGCAGTACAACATACAAGGTCAATTAGGAAAGGGTCATTTTGCGACCGTATACCTGGCAGTCGAGAAGAGTACCGGAATGCGCTATGCTGTGAAGAAGTTCGAAAAGCGTAGTGGTCCAGGAGAGCGCAGCAAAGTCGAAGGTCTGCAGCAAGAAATCGCGGTGCTGATGGGAGTGTCGCATCCCAATGTGCTGTGCCTGAAAGATACATTCGATGAGGCGGATGGCGTCTATCTTGTCTTGGAATTGGCTGCTGAAGGCGAACTCTTCAACTGGATTGTGATGAAGCAGAAGCTGAGTGAAGCTGAGACGCGTAAGATCTTCATTCAGCTGTTCCAAGGCATCAAGTACCTTGTAAGTGTGATTTCAACTTGCCCTCTGTCACGACGACTAATACAACGCAGCACGAACGCAACATTGTTCATCGCGACATCAAGCCCGAGAACATTTTGCTCATCGACAAGGAGCTCAATGTCAAAATTGCGGATTTTGGTCTTGCCAAGATCATTGGAGAGGAGTCCTTCACGACCACGCTTTGCGGCACGCCATCTTATGTCGCACCAGAGATACTTGAGCAGACCAATCGACGCCGCTACACGCGCGCAGTGGACGTGTGGAGTTTGGGCGTGGTGCTCTACATCTGCTTATGTGGTTTCCCGCCATTTTCAGACGAGCTGTACTCCGCCGAGAACCCATACACTCTCAGCCAACAGATCAAGATGGGTCGCTTCGACTATCCATCACCCTACTGGGATTCTGTCGGAGACCCAGCGCTTGACCTCATTGACCGCATGCTCACAGTCGATGTCGAGAAGCGCATCACAATAGACGAATGCTTGGAGCACCCATGGACCACGCAGCGACCCATCAGCATCACCGATAGTACCGATGGTCTGACTGGAGCAATCTCTAACTTGGACTTCTCCACTCGTAAACCCCAGCGCGAGCGTACACTTCTGTCAAGCATCAACGACGTCAAGGTCGACAAGATCATCGAGGCACAGAAAGATGCTCCGCCTGTCAAGGTGTGGGACAAGAACTCCCAGCCTCGCTTCTTCACGCAGCGTCCTGCAGGTCAAAAACAGGCGGCAGCCAAAGCACAAGCCGCAAAGAAGAAAGGCCATGTCGAGCAGACTGTCGAGCCCGGTCCAGATTCTGCTCGTGATCCGAAAGAGTTTATGGAATTGGGCGGCAAGGGTGATCAAGTACTCTTTGATGATGCCAATGGCAGTCGATATCCGGATGAGACGGTGAAAGCCGGCGCGCCAGAAGACGGCAAGTGAGACAGCCGTGAAGGGGAACAGTGTCTTGATAACGACTCCGAGGCATCTTTGCGGTCTCTTTGTCCATTTACGGCGAGTACCAGCTTGATCCTGGCGCTCTGTATCCGATCGTAAGGCTACTGCCCTGCAAGGCCTCTCGGCATGAGCTCGGCGTCATCAATGGCATCCGGGCTGTTTTGATGACGAATTGTACAGTAGACTTTCGTGAGGGAAATACGAACTGTGATGGTCACGACACTTGCGTCCTCTGCTGGCCAACGTTTCTCGTTCATCTCAAACAAGAACACGAAGCTGTTGCTAAGATGTCAGGAGAGAATAATGCGAAATGGTCAGAACACCTAAAGAAGCGACGCGAGTCGTTCAACACACATCGCCCATGCACGTTCTGCGCTGAACATCTCACTTGTAAGGATATTATCCTTGGCATAGCAAGCGCCATCCTGTCAGTCATGCGAGCTGTGCTTGAGCGGCATATGATCGGTACTTGCATGGTTGGATGCATCTGTCTTACGGTTTCTTGGGATGCCAGAACGTCGGTTCTTCTATGCCCAAGACCGGTCTTCAGAGATTGACATCTCTTGTGATGAAGCTTGCATTCGACCCTACATGTATTTTGTGGCTTCGATATTCGCCCTGCCTTGGCCCGTAATACCCCGGCAGAGAGAGATACCGATACCTTGGCGGCTGAGGACACACTGGCCAGATCGGAGAAGGTTTACTGTAGGACTCTCAAAGAGGCATATCGTACAGCGATTACCTTGCTTACTCCAGCTCACAGGCCTGTCACTACCCATGCCAAGTGCGATCACTATGGGGCGCACCACCTCCCAATTCCATCAAGAGGCCACATCTACCGGGATGATGGACCTCATTTCTCGTCAATGCGCGCGTCCCCAGGCTTCTCCATGATCGCGCTATGCACGCCAAATTGCAGAAGAAGGAACTACACATGGTCTTATAGACGACGCGATTCTTCTTGCCATCTGGAACCAACACTCTGTCTAACGCCAAGATGTCGTAGTGCTTGCTGCAATATGCCAAACGCTCTTCTGCGACAGACTTTAAATGCTTGTGGACTCAAGATTAAAGCTAATACTCGAATATAAACACTGATGGCGACACCGAAACCAGATCCACGAGCGTCATTGTCCCCTCTGCCGTCAGACTATCATGCTGGTCTTGCCGTGGTCACGTCCTTCGCTTTTCTGTCTATGGTCTCGACTGCAGCACTATTCGCATATCTCACATGGCGTCTAACCAGCTGGAAGCATCGCGGCTATGCAAGAGCCAACCAATACGTTGCATTACTCATCAACCTCATCGCAGCCGACCTCATACAAGCTATTGGATTTGCATTGAACATTGAGTGGGTGAAGGAGAGAGCTATAACAGTGCTCACTCCGACATGTTGGACTCAAGGCTGGTTCGTAAGACCAGTGCGTGATAGTCGAGAATATAAGCCGAGCAAATACTGACATGAGAGCAATATAGGTTTCTCAATGCTGGGGACGTTGGTAGCGCCGTCTTCACGTTCGCAATGGCCATTCATCTCTTCATGGACATCATCCTGGATAAGAGAATGTCATACTGGCCTTTTCTCGGATGCATAGTCTTGGGCTGGATTTTCAACTTCTTCTGTGCAACCATCGGCATAATACTACATCCACACGACTTCTACGTACGGGCTGGTATCTGGTGCTGGATCAATCAGGACTACATGCCGATGCGTCTCTGGCTACACTACGCCTGGATCCTCGTAACCGAATTCGGCGTCGTGGTCATATACAGCGTCATGCTTGCCATACTATGGAAGCGGGTGCGAACCGTCTTTTACTCAACATCTGATCTCCGCCTTCGCGCCCAATCTGCAGTGAAGAGCATCCTCCTCTACCCACTAGTCTACGTGGTCTGCACCTTACCCGCTGTCATCATCCGCCTCAGAGTCATGACAGGCGGCGTAGCAACAGTCCCAGAACTCACCGCACTCGGCACCATGCTCGTATCCAACGGCTGGCTAGACGTCCTCCTCTACACAATCACCCGCTCATCCCTCATCTTCGGACCCGCCGCTCCAGACGACGACGTCTACGCCCTCGAAACTTTCACACGCTTCCGTCCAGACCACGAAGGTCATGGCCAAAGATTCTCCGCAGCACCCGTCAGCCCCACAAAATTTCATCACAGTGGTGAAGTCAAGTGGCCCATGTCAAGTAAGCTGAAACCGAGAATTACGCAAAGCACAGAGGATCTGGTAATAACTAAGCATTTTTCTTCAACAGCAGGTTCGCCTACATCCGAAGGTGGCAGGCGGGGACCGGGAGCAAGAGAGAGTTTTGCGAGTTTTGAGAAACGTTTTGAGTTTGATCTTGATGGGATTCCGAAGAGACCGGCAGATTCGGGGCATGCTGTGATTGTTGAAAGGTATGGAGAAGTGGAGACCTCATCAAAGCCTCTTACTATTGGAATGGCGAAGTGAATTGTCCCTGACTACTGTTTGTGTAGGGACAAGAAGAGACGGAGGAGATCTACATCTACACCTACAACGCCACCTTCCGGAGGTGGAGGATTATACGTTGTTTTCGATGAGTTGGATAGCATGATGACACGTTTGCCTTTACTGGTTGACAAGAGAAGTGTCAAGAGGAGGTCGAGCTTCACGCTCATCTCAGGCCACAACAATGTACAAGATCGAAGTCTGGAAGTTCTAGTTCCTCAAGCATGGAAATCTCGTCCTAGGATGAAGGGTGAGGATATGGATCGTAGACAGAGGATGAGGGAAGCCGTCGAGATGCGGAAGGCGCTGAATTGGATGATTAAGAATGATGAGAAGGAGAAGGTTCCTGATGGACTTGAGAGTCCGAAGAGTCCGGTGGATTTCACCGAGAAAGGGTAGGGCCGGCGCGGAGATTGGGAAGGGCTTTTGGAAGGCAATACAGAACGAGTTCACTTGACTATGACATGGTAGCATGATTCAATCACAGGAAGTATTTGACTTTGATACCTCTTTCAGGCTATGTGCATGTACATCTGCTACTTGTACAGGAACAGTCGGAATGTTGCCAAGTGGTCGTACAGACACACAAAGCGACTTCACCTCGTATAGTAGCATGTTCTCGGTCTCACTAGATGTCTTATCCTCATGCCAAATTACAGCCATGTGCATCTGCATGTGCGCCTCTTTTGAGAAGGAACGTACTAAAGCGAGGCTTCGTCAAGACTCACTTCGAGCCAATTGATCATGTTCGCTCAAGTGTAAGTACGTGACAGAACACATCATAGCTCCATGACAATCTGATAAGGAAGCGTAGGATGTGACAAAGTAATATCGAGGCGGCACGCTGCACGTAGTTCCGAATCTGGTAAGGAGGAAGTCGCGCCTATGCTTGGAAGATCAGCACATGTATCTTTGTAGTCATTCTCCTGACGCTGTTCATCAAAGATCCAGAAAACGAGGCGGTAGCATATAGCATTGACCTTTGAGGAGCCTGTGAAAATCCTTTGCAGGATTGTGATGAGGTGGGAATTTACAGGACAAGTTCACTTGATGATGTGTAGCACACGTCAATGAGCCCTTTCATCAGGTTCTTTCGATTTGTTTGGGAGTGTGCTATCCTCTCCCTCCCCTTCTGATCTGCTGGATCGCTTCTCGTCTATGCCTTGATTCTGCGAAGAGGGCCTCGATGAGCCCGACAACCTCTTCTGCTTCAAACTCCAAACTGAGCTCGCCTTCGCTCCACAGGTACCTGATATCAGCAAGCGTGCCAACCAGGATTTCGCCAAGGTACTGGAACTTCAGCCAATTAGGACAGTACACGAAAGCCATGTCTCGCTGGCTTCCGTCTGGTGCTGCTTGTGTGAAGATATCTTTAGTCTCAGTGATGGCTTCGCAAAGCGCTTTGAGCTCCTTGCTGTCGGCTTCACCGATGTCGGGCAGATCTTCAACATCGCGAATCATTTTTGCGATGAGTGTTGAAAGCAGCGAACCAATCGACTGGAGTAGAGCAGAGTTTGATAGAATAGCCTCCCACATACGGTGCACGTCGCGCAAACGTAGGACTGCTTGCTCAACAGCACTCTCACATTCGGACTTGAATGGTTGCTCGGAGCATCGGCTGAAGCCTTGAGCACCTTCAAGTTGATCGAGCAGGATTGTCCTTTGGCTGTCCATCTCAGCACTGTAAGCTCTTTTCGCAAACTGTTCGAGAGCCTTGACGTCATTATCGAGACGCAGGCGACTTTGCGAAAGTTGATCGGCCTGCCACGCACGAAGTTGATCCGCTAAGCGCATGGCATCGTTGTAAATCAGCATATTGCCTGTATCCAGCTTTGCATACGCAGTAGGTGCCGTGGCGCGATAGATGGCGAGTGCCAAGGTAGGTAAGGTATAGAGTCCTTGCGAGGCTACTTTTATCGGTGAATTGGAATGCTCAGGCCCCGCAAGAGTTGTTGCATCGGTAATGACTTGTTGCAGAAGGTCAAGAATACCATCTGGCACTGCCGTTACTTTGAATGTCTCTCGAAGCGTCACCTCGCGTTCAGAGGGTCTAGCAGTTGTTGGTTCGCCATTTGAAAGTGTTGCCTGCTGCTTTGGAGCCTTTGGCGATACTGGTGCTGCTGGCGCAGAGGTAGATTCGTTGCCATTGTCATCGCCCTCTCCCCAAGCATCCCAAGCATCGTCCTCATCTTTAGTATCGTCTTCCTTTGCAGGTTCATTCGTGTCATCTTCATCCCATGCGCTCATATCCTCGTCCTCAGCAGGTGGTGTGGCTGCCTGTTGGGTCGCAGTCACTGCGGCTGAGGTGTCATCTGGTTCATCCCAAGCCGTGTCCCAGTCATCCTCGCCGTCTCCGCCGCCACCAGCAAGAGCATCATCTTGACTGATCATCTGTGTCTCGACACGCTCCACCGTTTTTGAATCCCGGATTCCAGTGAACACGAAGTTGCGAACATCCCCAAGAAGTCCTTCGCGACGCTTAGTCAACCAGGTCTTTGGAGCAGCTTGAACCCATGCGTGAAGTGATTTGCTGCCTTGCCATTCAACTTCTTCGATGTGGCTCGCGAAATCCTCCACATCAGCAAGAATTTGATGGAAAGTTGACATTTCTGATATATCCAAAGGCACAGCTGGTTCGAGCCACTCGTCTTCAAGCCGAGCAGACAATGCCGGTACCAAATGCTGAGAGAGCGGCAAAGCAACATCTGCTGGCAAATGCTCCGCCAAATAGTCTATTGCTGAACGCAAATCTTTGAGTAGCTTATCCAAGCTGCAATCCTCGGCCGGTGCCGATAATGCAAGCTGAGGGCCTGAGATCTGCACAGCAGGCACTCTGCTTTGTCTGTCGACTGCGAGACGAGGTCTGAAAATAGCTTTCTCAATGTTTTTGGTGAGAGTTGCGACAAGATCATCGAAGAGTCCAAGGCCTTGGGCGATCTCTATAATCGGCTTGACAGAGTCCTTCGTTGTGACTGACCGATTCTCGACATCAACGTGAACCGCAGCTTCCCATCTCGTCTGAACAGTCTCCCTCAGACCCTCTCTCAGCTTATGCGCCTTCCTCTGTAACACCAGGCTGACACCGGAGTATGCATCACCCAGACCCAGGATGCTCTCTTCGGCCTGCTCGAGCTTCACAAGCAGTCCTTCGATGCTGCCGCTCACCAGAGCTTCGCGAATCTCCTCGAGCTCATTATGCGCATGCTTGACATGTTCAAGTCTCCCAACTATCCCTTCATTTACCGCAACTTCCTTTTCAAGAAGCTCGACTTTACGCTTCTTGTCCAGTGCTTTCGCTTTCAGCTCTTTGCCCGCTTCGGCTTCCGCTACGATCTGCCTCGCTGTCTCCCTGCTGCGTAATATGTCCGCCTGGAGTTCTTTGGCACGAACTATCCATGTGTCTACATCGCCGGCTGTGCTCTTGCTGAGGCTTTTTATTTCTTCCTTTACTTGGTCCTGCTCGTGCTTTAACGCGGTGCCCAGCGTTTGGAGATGGTCGGGCGTAAGTGTTGCAGATGCGATATCCTCATCCTGAGGAAAAGCGCCATGATCGATGTAGTTGAGTACAGCTGGCGTCAAGATATCAGCGGCCATCGCGACGTTGGGTGTGCTTCGAGAGCTGTCCTTCCAACTTCTTGAAAGATGTCCGCTGTCCTCATGTTATGTGAGCAAACACAGACAGGGGTATGCCTTAGCTCAAAGTCAATTCACTCACGTTTCTCCCCGCTTTCTGCTCCGCCGTTCTTCAATGCCACGCCATGGCCGTCTTCAGCATCACGACATTCCTCTCAAGATCCAGCCACTTCCCCAAAATACCCGTCAAGCGGCCACAATGTCGAGTAAAAGGCCTTTCATACAGCACTCGCTCGAATAACCCCGCGCCTGAACATGAGGCGACTAAAGAGGTCACTCCAAGGACGTACAGAATAGCGTTCCAAAAGATAACCCCTTATTGACTTGGGAGACGATACTCCATACGCAGGTGCAGTTAGAAGGCAACACAAAGAATGCGACTAGCGTCACACTCCGCAGGAGTCCGCAGGAGATGCCTTTATCCGTTTCAGAAACTACGCTAGCCCACAGTACTGGCGCTAACATCATCATTTGACTCGACCGCAAACTTCTTTGGACTTCTGCGCTGTGGTTGGCTTGCAGACACAGCCTTCCATCATGGCGGCCTCATCACTGCTCCCGCGTCGGCGTCAGGTTGCCTTCATGCACACCGCCTCACTAATAGAGCCTTGCGGCCATCTTGAATCGAGATGCTCAAGTACTGCTGGCTGCCAGCTTCAAATGACTTCTCACGCAGCTGGCTGGATAATCTGCGGCGATGAATCAACCTCCGGAACCCATAGAGCTTCAACATCTCCAGCCACATGGAGTTACGCACAACGCCAACGCTGGACATCTAGGGCCAGCACCAGATCCTCTTGTTGCCGCCCCACTTCCTGCTTCTAGCGCAGCTTCGTCTTCAGGCAATGGCAACGCTCAGATGAATGGACCGAAACCACCGAGGTTCGGACTCTGGAAAAGGTATCTCGAGTGGTGGCCCGAACTCGGTGGAGCACTCTTGAGCATTCTCTTTCTGGTAGCCATCGTGGTATTTCTTGCAGAAATTGATGGCTCCAAGCTGGACGACTGGCACTTGGCATGGCAAGTAAAACCACCTACGATAGTCTCGACACTAGTGACCTTGTGTCGCATCACCCTAGCCTTCTTCATTGCTGAAGGCGTCGGACAGCTCAAATGGGTGTTTTTCGAGCAGAGACCGCACCAGCTCTCTGAGTTCGACAAATTTGATGAAGCAACCCGTGGCCCGTGGGGTGCGACATGCTTCATATGGAGCATTAATCGACGTGCTCTTGTAGCAACCTTTGGTGCCATCATGGCTATCCTGGTACTGGCGATGGACCCGTTTTCACAGCAAGTTTTGTACTATGCGTCACAAACGTCTGACATCACGGATGCTGTTGCAACGATTCCTTCAGCTCGATTCTACGACAGTGGCGCTTTGTACGCAGCTTTCAGCCTCGACAACAGCACTGCATCGTTCGACTCGAATCCAGATTCTTCATCGTTTGCTGTTTCTAATGGTGGGCCCCAGACCTTTGGGCTACCATCCGGTCCTGCTACATTTGGCAGTCCACCACGCACAAGCGAGACCCCTGGACCCACGGCTTTTGGGAGTTCTCGCTTTGCTAAAAGAGACGATCGTATGAGTTCTACATCCCAAAGTACGTGCAGCTCATATCCTCGACCATTTCATCCAGTGCTAACATCATATAGGCAACAGCAATTGTTCAGACACACTGATGGCCCGTGCAGCATACGGGGGCCTATACAGCTCAGTACCTACACCTGAATTCACCTGCCCTTCTGGCAATTGCACCTGGCCGTCTTTTACGACTCTCGGCGTCTGCAGTGAGTGCAACAACATCACATCGCAAATAAAGGCATCGTGCAACGTAGGCTGGGGGTTCCAGAACAATCGCTCCGACTACTCTTCTAATGAATACGAGATATGCTGGTACGAACTGATTGGAGCTGGCGATCTGCCTGGTAACGCATCATACCCCGGACCCAACGTAGCGCCAACTTATAGTGGTCTGGGGGGAGATACCACCAAATTCATATCGCGTTGCGGTGGGAATGGCAACACATACTGGCCACTTTGGTTCACATGGGCATCTAATGTCTGGAACAAGTCGCGAGATCTCCTCAGCTTCACCTCATACAGATTCCCGAAGAACGACAATCTTACGTTCAGGCATTGCTTGCTACCCACAGCGCATGTTGAACAATGCACGTTGTTCTGGTGTGCAAAGACATTCGACTCGTCGGCCGTTGTGCTGGGTAAGATGGACGAAGGGCTTAGCACAAACGTCAGGCTTGTGCCTTTTTCTGCCTCAAATTCGACGTGCGCCGGGCTTCAAACACTCAAAGCTCCACAACGCGGCCCAGGAGTGCCGATGCAAGGCTTCATCCGAGAAGACAAGGCATGCCCACAGTCTAGCGAAGACATTGGCCCGCATGATGCGTTCTGGATCAACAAAAACGATCACATCATGACTGTCAACATGCTGAGCCCCATGATATATGAGCGAGAAATGGCCGTAGATGGGAACGGTGCCACATACAATGGCCACGGCGCAAATGGTGGATCAGACTCGGCAATCATGACAGCACTGTGGGACAACCACGAAGGCAACCTGTCCCTGACGCTGGCAGACATTGCAACGGCGATGACCAACCATGTGCGACTGACCGATGGCTATGTCAGCATCAATGGAACCTCAACAAGAGCCGATACTGTCATCAAAGTCACTTGGTATTGGCTCATTTACATGGTTGCCATGGTTGGACTCAGCTTGGCATTCTTCGTCACTGCTGTAGTCTTTGCGAGTGAGAAGAGCAAGGTCGTCTGGAAGTCATCTAGTCTCGCTGTTCTGATGCATGGTCTAGAAGACTTCGATCGAGCCGACCTTGATCATAGGTCCATTAGCGACATGAGTAAGAAAGCAAAGGAGCTGTGGGCTCAACTCGAGGTGGATAGTGAAGGGAGCTTAAAACTCGTTAGACACTGATTGCTCTGGTAAGACAGGGTTCATCGAAATGTTCACTCATTTCGGTTGAGTGTCTGCCAATCCTACCGAATCATATCTGCGCCGTGATATCGTTCTCATGCTCATGGTCCGTCTCACAATTGTCGTGCAAGCATTCTCTCTGTTCCACGCTGTCCTCTTGCCAAGTCGAGCCACTTGTGAATCGCACACTGTCGAAAGCTGTCGTAGTCACCGACAGTCTTGATCTCGCCAACCTGGGCCAGATAGAGCTCCGCATCGCAATGTCATCCAAACATCGAATAGAGATAAAACGACAACTCATTTTGTGCCTTTTCAAAGTCGACGAAATGTCTGCATCAGCGAAGAGAGGTCCGGGCCGTCAGCTCGAACTGCCTTTGCACAAGCTTTCACTTTGGGGCGCTACAACATATTTATGCAGCGCTCTTGGATCTGGACACAAGTATAACACCGACCCTGTGTTATTTGACAGATTTCTGGAGTTCTACCAAAGATACTCGAGCCACAAACGAGGCGAAGATTCTCGTCTGGGCCACAGCTACAGCATCGCATCTCTGCACATTTCACACCCCACTCAGCCAGACCACATTCCAGCCTTGACACTATTACGAGAACTTGACTCGGAGATGAGCCTTCGACAAGCATCAAAAGAGGAAGTCAGAACCTGGCTGCCGCCACGTTCCGAGCTGCAGAAGAAATTCTGCGATCGAGCCTCAGCCTTAGCCCGCAGCAAAGGACAAATGCAGGACTCCGAGCTAATCGACGGGCTGGGTAGAAGGCTTTTCGAGTGATAGTGAGATACAGCGTAAGGATGAGGATCGTTTCTTCCACTGGAGACATTCTCCAATCCCACATCATATGTAGTTGGCTCATCATTGAGCTTCATGCGACGACTGAGCGACCAGCTCATAACCGCAAAGATTCGCCTTTTAAGAAGCGTTCATTGATGGCCAGACTTCTCCCACATAGCTTTGAATGCGCTACCATTCTGCTGCAACAGCTCCCTCGGAACGCCTGTCTCGACGATACTCCCATCATCCATGACAATGATGCGATCAAAGTCTACGATGGTTTTCAGACGATGCGCAACAGCAATGACAGTGCTGTCATTAAATTCCTCTTTTATCAGCGAGAGCATGACAGTCTCAGTCACCGAGTCTACCGAGCTTGTCATCTCGTCCAGTACCAAGATCTTAGATTTCCGCAGAAGAGCCCGAGCGATAGCGAAAAGCTGGAGCTGGCCTTGTGAGAGGCTCAAAGAGGCCATGTCTGCTTCAAGCCCTCCATGATTCGAGAGTAGATCGCCCAGCCCTACTTTCTCGAGCGCTGCTGTAGCATCTTGTGCTGTTGCGCGGCCTAGTGGATCGAGGTTCTGGTGTAAAGTCCCAGGGAAAGTAAGCGTCTCTTGAGGCAAAGCAGACAGTCGCTCACGTATCAGCTGCCGAGGAAGCAACGATAGATTCATGCCATCTATCTCGATGCTGCCAGTGGAGGTGTCCAGCAAACGCAACAGCGTCAACAACAACGAACTCTTGCCGCTTCCGCTACGACCACAAATGCCAATCTTTTCGCCAGCAGCGATCGACAGAGAGACAGATTTGAGGACATCCTCGCCCTGATTGTATGCAGCCGTAATATTATTGAACCTCACTTCTCCACTAGACGGCCAGTCTGCAGTTGGTGTCTCGCATTCTTCTTGCTTATCCTCGGAGGCGTTACTCGCTTCAAAATTCTTGCACCTAGCCACGGCACCGAGAGATGTCTCCAGAGCTGTCCAAGCATTGATGACGAACGACAAATACGAGCTGAAGCCCAGCACTCCGAGTAACGACACTCCTACCGCACCAGCAGAAGACGCGCTAGGTACGGTCATCGCTAAGGCGACCACAACGATAGCGATACCAGCCGTGACCAACCCCAGGACTAGATTCAACCAGCGCTGAATGCAAAGCATCAGGTAGAAAGTCCGCTGAGACTTATCCAAAAGATCAGCACACTTTTGATGTGACTGATGCTGCCACCCGAAAGCTCGAATCGTCGTGACACCAGCTAAAGTTTCGGTGCAATGCTGCAGTAATGGCGCCTGAGATTCCAGTTCCAAGAATCTCAGCTGTCTCGATGTCCGTAAATAGAACTTCTGAATCAGCCAGAGCACGAAGAACACTCCAGGTAAAGCCGCAGCCGCATAGTCCGCTCCACTTGCGATGAGTCCATCCGCAACGACCATCGATATGATACCATCAGTAAACTGCAAAAATGCTCCCGCAAGCTCTCCCTCAATGATCGACATATCATTCGAGAAACGATTCAACGTAACACTAGAATCCGTCTCCACAAAAAACTTATACGGCGCGTGCATCACAGCCAAAAGTATTTGTTTATGCAATTGTGCCGAGCTTCTCGGAACAGCGTGTACAAGCATAATCCAAATATTCGCTCCACAAGAGATCGCGAATATGAAAGCCACAAGAAACGAGATCCCGATCCAGAAGGCCAAGGGATGTTTTGGTTGCGCAGATATTGAGTCCTCGGACCAGAAACGTATCCATAGATCTGGAAACCTTTCGCCAAATGCGAAGCCGATCATGCATATGCTTAGCAAAGTGCAGAATTTTGGTCCCAGAGATTTCAGGTAGTATTTGTATACTGCTGTATCGCCGGTCTTGCGTGCGAGGTCTTGTTGGGCGAGTTGGACTTTGTCTGCTCCTGATGTTTTTGCTTTCTCCACGATGGGAGTGACGGTGTCATCGTGCTCGGGCTGGTGCGCGGATCGATTCGATGTCTTTGCGAGGTCGTGCACGTAGCCATTCAGCTGGTCGAGCTCATTGAAGCTTCCCTGCTCGATGACAGTGCCGTTGCTGCCTAGTGCGACAATATAGTCTGCTTCAGGTAAGTACTGTTGAGAATGAGTAGCGAGAATGACAGTAGTGCCGTGGGCTCTGCAGATTCCACGTGGTCCAAAGACTTGTGCGAAGACATGTCTAGAAGTGCTGGCATCGAGACCAGAGAAGACATCATCAGCGACAAGAACATGTCGACGTGCGTAAACAGCTCTTGCTAGAGCCACTCTTTGGCGTTGTCCTCCGCTGAGCGAGACGCCTTTTGCGCCAACGAGCGTAGCATTCCCGTTTGGGAAGGATTCGATGTCCTGAACCAGAGCACAGGCTTGGATGACAGTGCGATACCAATCTTCGTCAAGTGCCGAAAGGCCTAGAATTAGATTCTGGACTGTATCATTTGGTAGCCATGGATCCTGTTCACAGTAAGCGAAAGTGGTGGATGGGCTCGTGCTACGGCGACCGGATGTCAACGGTATCTCGCTGAGGACCGCTTTGAGCAGCACCGACTTGCCGCTGCCCACCGGTCCGACGACCATGTTCAGCCTCGCATTCACAGGAGTGAAATCGATACTTTCCAGGATTTGCTTGTCTCCCAGTGTGACTGATGCTTGATGTAAGCAAGGCTCCTGTGCAGGATGGACTCCGGTCTTCGGCACCGCAATTACGGAAAGCTCGGTTGTGTCAGCATTGCAGTTGTGATCAGGCTGTGCTCGAGACGAGCCGGCTGCATCTGCATGCTCAAGGTTTGAGCTTGGAAGATTCTCTTCTAGGCGTAAGAAGGCCTGTATGCGATCCATACTGGCGAGTGCAGTCTGACATTGCGGTATGACATGGATGAGCTCATTCACAGGCGCTGTCAAGATCGTGACAAGTGCCATCGTCGTGAACGCCGTGGTTGGATCCAAAGCCTGTCGACCTCGAACAAGCGTGAAGATCATGAGCGTCAACGGTGGTGCGAAAGTCTACAAATAGCAAAATGCAAGGTTAGTTCTGCTCACGGCTGTTTCTTCGAAAAGCTTACCTGGGGAATAAATCCGAAGACATTTCGCCAAGTGACATACTTCCGGTACTCCGCGTACTCAGCTAATTCCTTCACACGCAGACCTTGGATCTTGTCAATGAAGTAATTCGTGAGTCCAAGCATCTTGAATCCTTTAGGAGAGCCTAGAACCGATGATGTGTAAGACACACGCTCCGAAACTGCTGATAACCATGACTTTTGCATGGGCACGGCGATGTTACTGTTCCAGAAACTTATGGCTGCAACGGCGATTGCAAACATGATTGGAGCAATGCAAACGAGACCAATTTCACGTTCTAGCAGGAACATGGCCACGCCGATCTCGACTGGAGCTGCGAAAACATGATCGACCTGTTGGAGCGCGAAACATATTCTCAATACGTCTGCCGTGACCAATGTCAGAGCAGCTCCGTTAGCGAGTTTTCCGGACTCGAGGCGCAGTGCTTTTGAGTAGACACTGCTGACTGCCGTGCCTCGGATCATGGTGACCATTCTTTGCAGTTCCCGCTGGTACAAGGCTGTCGTGATGGCAACACCAATGTATATCAGTACTGCGGCGCCGATCAAGCCTTTCGCTTCGTTTTTGTTGCCGTCATTGAGCCTATCACGCAGCAAAGCTGTGATTCGAGCAATGAGTAGCGGCTGGCATAGCTTGAAAGCACTCAAGCACAAGCGAGGTATAATCATCCCAAGGAAAGTGCATCGCACGCTCGCGAATATTGCCAGAACCGCGCCCCATCTGCTCGCTGGTGACTGCCTTTGCCAATGCTTGTCAAACTTTTGCTCGACATGCCGAGAGCTGAGAGCAGCATCGACATCGTATAGCTTCTCAATGGTCAAGAAACTTTTGTAGCCTGTCCAGAACAGCGGATTGAGCCACCACAGCGTAGTCTTGTCATATAGGTTGACGAGCGATTCTGGTGAAGACAGTCGATAGTTTGGAAAAAGTGCTCGACGCTTGCTTCTTGCTTCGAGATAGAGCACGATCACTTTTGCTGCTATGCCGATCGTGAACAATATTGGCAAAGTCCTCGGGCCTGATCGCAACCATAGCGTCCTCGCCTGAGGTATGTCAAATAAAAGGGAGAACAGCACCCAGCAGTTGATCAACGAGCTCGGCCGAACGGTCTTTGCATGTTCGATGCTTGAGAGATAAAGTAGCGCAAGAGACGCTAGGAAAGAGACCACTCCGGCCGGTATGGAGGCTTTAGTTCGATACAAGGGTGCCACGCTCCACAACACGAGCAAGGCAAGTTGCGTGCTTGCCAATCCTACGATTGCAGCTTGCTTGACGGTTTGCGCTCCATTTCGCAAGACCTTTGCTGTCTGCCGTCGAAGCTGGGATGCTCGTATGGGTACAATGAGTAGGAGCAGGGCTGAGGGTGCGATCTGGAAGAAAGACTGCTCGAAGAGGAGAGTGAAGTCGAAACCACCCCTGCATCCTTGTCCGATCTCAGGCCCAAACGTGTTGTCAACAGCCGGGGTACAACGTGCCATCCTTAGGCCCGGAAACCGACAGTTGCCGTCCAGAATTTATGCATCCAGAAGGCTTTTCTGCGAAAGCGTGCTGGAAGATATCTGTCCTCCATTTTGTGGCCGCCTAGCGATGTTGCGGTGGAAGAAAGCAAGGAAGAGAGATGAACTCCGATGCTGAAAAGACGAACTCCGAGCGACCCAAAGCAGAAGGTGTCAGCGTCGGCAGCCTCGAGACGATTGTTAGAGTTCGCTGAGGAAGCAACGAGGGCAAGGAGTCAAAACACACCTTCGCCCTGGACAGATCTATATTTCAATTCACTTGCAATCAGGGCGAATCGATCTCAAGCAAGCAGCACTCATCTGCACGCGTTTCTTCAGAAGACGGTATGGGATTCTGGCGGCCAAGGTCACGTTGCATTCGCCGAGTCTTATCCACTCCTCCAAAGATAAGCGATCGCGTTATCACATCTCACACAAGCGACAACCATCCACAGTCGCACCGAATAGCAGCCGTGTTTTCCGATAAGTGATCGAAGCATCGCGTTTTCCGTACTAATTTCACGTTGCAACCATGCGAGACACCAGATCGCGGCACGAATTACCAACAGCAGATTGGCACTATGCTTTTGGGGTTATTACATAAGTGGCGCCAATGTTGCACCTCAGAAGAACCACTATACTCTTCCTCTTCTCTTTAGTCGCACTGCAACTCAACATGAGGGTGTCCGGACTCGTGTTACCGAGTGTCCTGCTGTCGCAACTCACTCTTGCCGCTCCTACTGATCTGGCAGGATACGATATCAGTACAGCTCAAGATGCCGACTGCAATAAGCTCGGTGCTGTTGCTAGCGAGTCTGATATCTGCAGCGAAATTGGCGGTGATGTCTTGAAGAAAGGCGGCAATGCGGCTGACGCCACAGTCGCGACTGTGCTATGTGTTGGTGTAGTGGGCATGTACCACTCGTGAGTTGAGATCTCGGCGATAGACATTCTTCCAGTGTTAACGAAAGCTTAGCGGTATTGGCGGTGGTGGCTTCATGCTTGTCCGGTCCAAGAATGGCAGCTATGAGTTCATCGACTTCCGCGAGACTGCTCCAGCAGCTGCTTTCCAAGACATGTACACGAACAACACCAATAGCAGCATCTATACTGGACTGGCTAGCGGTGTACCTGGAGAGCTGCGCGGTCTGCAACGCCTGCACGAAGGTCACGGAAGCCTGCCATGGAAGGAACTAGTCATGCCGGCTGTGAAAGTGGCCAGAGATGGCTGGACAGTAGGCAAAGACCTGGTGAAGTACATGGACTCTGCAGTATCCGGCATTCAGAACTTCTTGGTCGAAGATCCTAACTGGGCGATTGACTTCGCTCCCAACGGAACTCGCCTGGGTCTTGGCGATACCATCACTCGCAAACGATATGCCGCTACCCTCGAAACGATCGCAGAACATGGACCAGATGCCTTCTACACGGGACCCATCGCCGAGACCTGGATCAATTACATTCAAGCCAACAATGGTACCATGACTCTCGCAGATCTCAAGAACTACACGGCGGCAGTCCGTGATCCACTTTCGATCACATATCGTGACTACAAGATTCACGGATGTGGCGCACCATCTTCCGGCGCTGTTGGCCTGTCAGTGATGAAGATCATCGAAGGTTACCCTGAGATTGGTTGGGCTTCGTCCATCAACGAAAGCACCCACATTTTCGACGAAGCTCTCCGCTTTGGATACGGCCAGCGCAGCAATCTCGGCGACCCATCATTTGTCGAAGGCATGGGCGAGTACCAAGCCGATATGCTCAATGAGACGACAGTCGATGCCGTTCGCGCCAAGATCAACCCACTGCACACTTTGAATGTATCAGCTTATGACCCCTCTGGATTCGAATCACTGGAGACACCAGGCACATCAGCTGTAGTCGCAGCTGATGCATCCGGCCTGGCGGTTGCGCTCACAACTACTGTCAACTTGCTCTTCGGCTCGCATCTCATGATCCCAGAAACTGGCGTCATCTGCAACAACGAAATGAACGACTTCTCCGTTCCAGGCGCATCGAACGCCTTCGGATACATCCCATCGCCAGTAAACTATGTCCGTCCAGGCAAGAGACCATTATCATCCATCACTCCTACAATTGTCGAGCACGCCAATGGCACGCTCTATTTCGCCACTTCTGCTGCTGGAGGAAGCAGAATTATCACCTCAACCCTCCAGAACTTGTGGCACGTCCTGGACCAGAACATGACCTCTGCAGAAGCACTCGCACAACCAAGACTCCACGATCAGCTTGTTCCCAACCAGGTCTCTTTCGAATATAGCTATAACAACGAGACTGTCGCATTCATGAAGTCGAGAGGCCACAATGTTACGTACGTTGCGCCAGGACAAAGTTCAAGCCAGCAGCTCAGGAGACTGGGCAACGGGACTTTCGAAGCAGCTGGTGAGCCGAGACAGAAAGACAGCGGAGGAGTAGCTGTGTGAAGTGATTGAATTACGACAGATCATGCTTGTGAGCAACGGACGATCGCTGCAAGCAATAGCTTAATGTATGTCAAAGCTCGTCACATCCACCTGCCATCTCATAACGCCTGCCCAATACTTTCCCCACTGCCAAAAGGATTCGGATCCAAATTCTCTCTTCCTCGAACCTTTCCGTCAACAAGATGTAATCTCGGCGCACCACTCAAAACAGGTCTCGGCAATTTCGTTTCGTCGAGCGCAGTTTTCAAACACGGTCTGGTCATCTCAGCCCTCTGATCACTTGCCGCAATTCCAGAAAACGGACATCTCCCACCAAAAGGACTCCCACTTCCATCCTTCTTCTGCTGCTGTCCTGGTAAAGGCGGCACAACATCATTCAGCTCCTCAAGACTCCTTCCAAGACTCGTATGAGTCTTCCCACTACTCATCGAACTCGTATCACTCCCGTTCTCACCGAGTATTTTCTTCCCATGTAAATACCCCTCTCCCTCTTCCCCTCTATCATCCAACTCCTCCTCCTCCTCCTCATATTCCACCGCATCATTAACATGCCACTTCGCCAAAAGATCATTCTGAATCCAAATAACTTTCCCCACAGCCTTAACAATCGCAATCTTCCTCCTCAAATCCAACCTCGGATGAGATAAAATCGCCTCCATAAAAGCATCCTGAATATACCCCAAACAAACCCCCAAGAAAATATAATCCACATGAAGTGGGTTCTTCCTCCCAGCTTCTACATGCATCAACCCAACCTTATCGAGGTACTCCCAATACTCGAATTTCGTACAATCGGAATTGAGTTTTGTCAAGTACCAGCGAAGAAACATTTTTCTATGTTGGATTGAGGTGCT
This sequence comes from Pseudocercospora pini-densiflorae CBS 125139, assembly GCA_000504365.2. Classification (NCBI taxonomy): domain Eukaryota; kingdom Fungi; phylum Ascomycota; class Dothideomycetes; order Mycosphaerellales; family Mycosphaerellaceae; genus Pseudocercospora; species Pseudocercospora pini-densiflorae. The sequence goes on from AWYD02000006.1 coordinate 20,802, forward strand.
GTTCTCTGTCATCCAGACATCGGGGTCGATGGAGGAACGGGAGTCCCGGGTTGAGAAGACTCGGGCTGTGATGTCGTGACGAAGAAGTTTTTTGTAGACCATGTTTACGATTGCGGGGATGATGGTTTTGATGTATTTTTGGCCGGTTATGAGGACATCGACGTCGTCTGTATGGAGATGAGTGTTAGGTTACGCACTACTTAGGGGATGTGAGATGCGATTTACCTGGTCCGAATTCGAGAAAGTCGTGAAGGTACTGGATTCGTGCTGGTAATGAGGTAAGGAGTTCACGGCGGTCGATATGCTCCATTCCTTTTGGTAGTGAAGACATGCTTGCGATTCAGGTGAGTGTGCTCGAATGTTTTCCTGGAGGATGCCATTGCGAGCTGTGATGAAGTAGAAGAACTTATGAAAAGAAGCTCTTCCGGAATATCGTGAAAAGTCAGAATGCGCACGATCGATGCAATCATGTACTGTTTGGTCATATATGGTGTGATACCCGCTCCCGCAGTGGGAGTTGTAGCGTGACAACCGTTTGCTATGCTCATCGTGCGGTCAGTGGTCCGAGAAGAAGTCGTGCGCCACACGAGCTGCCATCTATTTCACGCAGCGATCTTCCTGGCTTGCACGTGAACTCCATGCACGCAATATCTGCTTCGGCAGGTGTGCTTCTTCGGTCCTCGTGTTTTGATTGGCTTCGCTGAGCTCCGAATAGTTATTTGCGAGGATCGGAAGCGTTCGGTTCGAAGTCCGTCATGCCTGTAGCAAGGATTAGAACTGGCTGTCACGAGCTGTGAAGCCTCGCTCATGCCTACTGCAACGCGAATGAATGAAACGAAACGATAGAATCGAAAGAAGGAAGATATTCTTGCGGAGATGTTCGGTCAGTTGTCTTTTCCAGACCTGTAAGCTAGGTGCCGCCAGAAAAATCAGCCAAGATTCGAGAAACAAGAGCTCTCTCACTCGCCAAATATCGTGCCATGCAATGCCGTAATCATACTTCCCATGCTCCTTGCTGTCGTATATACATAGGGAGACAGCCTGCTATGCAAAGCGCGTGTTGAGACGCGACATCTAGTCGTCTATCCTCCAAATCTTCAATGCATGGAACATGCAGTCGCTAGGAACGCTTCAAAAAGATATGTGTGCGATCAATATGTCGAGCATCCATCTGCAGACATGGATGCCCTGCGAAATGCTTCGCCGAAAAATGACTGCATTGCAGAATAGTGAAACAGAATGCCGCCAAGGACAGCAATATGCCAGATATTGTGGCTGCCTCCGGCATAGTCGAACCAACCTGGTAAGAATCGCTCGGGCATCTTGGCTGCGTAGAGAATCGCACCACCCAGGTAGACCAGGATAGACTTTGCAATTGGAGCATAGAAATATGCAGTCTCGTGCCAGCCGCGCTCGTAGGTCAATTGTGCAATGGGAAAGAAGCCTGTAGTTGCGAGACTGACGTAGAAGGCGACACGAGCCCAGGACATGTCAGCCCGATTGAAGAATGGATGCCACGGTACTATCGTTCCGCCGATCCCAAGCACGAAGGTAAGCGACATATAAATCCATCGCGAAACCGGCTCGCAGTAGAACGCCGTGTACTCCGTAGTCATGATGCTGGCCGCGACCAGTAAGGAAATGCCAGTGTAGTCAACGCAGGCAAAGCGCTCCATAAGCGTCTGATTGCTAATGGACGACATTGCGTGCCACATGCAGCTACAGACGAGGCACTTGCATGCTGCAAAGAAGAAGCAGCCAGCAATGAATATGTCGAATTTTGTTGCAGAAGTGAAAGCAGGTGTCGAAGGATAAACGTAGAAGGCAAGCGCGAGGACTATGATGAGGCCGATGGCGTGAGACCAGATGTTGACGAACTCATTCGAGAGTCTGAAGCATGATGTGATGCAGTGGACCTTGGTCTCGGAAAATCGATATCCACTCAGAATGTATGGGTTGACGCGCCAGGGCTCGGGTAGCATTTCGTACGGCACCAAGCCGTGCTTCTTCGCGTGAGCAAGGGCAGTCTCGATCTTCATCTTCATACGCTCCTTTGCTCTCCGCGCCGCGTCAGCACCCTCGTGCATCATCTGACCAGCTTTGGTCGCCTTGTCATCCATATAGGCAATACTTGAGTCAAGCATCTCGCTTGCGGTTGCACCAAGACCAACATCCCGAATATGGTATGCACGTTGCTCCAGAGCGGCGAGATTCTCTTCAAGCATTTTTATGCCTGCTTGCACCTTGGCCTCGAGCGTGTCCCTCTTGGCAAGAGCATCGCGGTAATTTGACTCCAGCGTCTCCACCAAAATCTTGTGTCGCCTCCGGCCTGCATCCAATATATCGTCTCTCGTTCTCGAACAGCGCTCGTGCACTTCACGCAATGTCTCGTGTATGCTATTGACGCTTTCGTCGAATTTGAGGTGTCCATACTGCTCCACCATTTCCAGTCTCCGGCCCAAGTCGCTTAAGAACTGGTCCACCAAAATCTGCACATTTTCTCGTTCTGTACTCCATGATCGCGGATTATATGAAGAATGCCGCCGCCGCTTTCTCGCGCGCTCCTGATCAAGGTCGAAACTTGTTCCGGAAGATGTGCCCACTGTAGGTTCCTCGTAAGACTCGGTTGCAGTGGCCGTACTGCTGTAGGTACTGCGCGCTGTGCAGTACGTCTGTGTCATGGTCGCTGTCGGCATCGATGTGCCTGTGGAATACGTAGGTGAAAGTCAGGCCTGAGGTGCGTACAGCTCAGTAGAGTAGAGTGCTCCTTGGGCGCAAGCGACGTCAATCTGCACGCCTCGCTTCGTTTTCCTTTTGGTTGCCGCTAAATTACCGCTAAAATGAGGCCGTTGCTGGTTGGATCCCGAGGCAGGAGTAGACGGTCGGCCGTGAGTGTCGTAGAGTCAGTATAAGGACAGACTGAAGGAAAGACTTTTGGTGAGAGAAACAACAACAAATTGTTCAGAAGACGAGTGCCAACTTGCGCATGTGAAAGACCGAGAGCAGACAACAACACAACGTGGGAGACGTTGTCGATGGCCGTTGGCTCGGCGAGGTCGGCGGGCAGATTTGCCTCTGATCATTTCCAGGGTCCAGCGCCAAGATCGAGCATCCCCGCCTCTTCTTCACTGCAGCAGAGGCTCAACGACATCTTCCACGTCATCTCATCACTTGGTCTGCATCACCTCCGTGACAGCATGCTTCACTACTAAACGATATACCCATTGCGTGGCCCACTGCTGCTGCGTTGCTATTGTGCTCAGCCGCCATTCCGGAGCACAAAGAGCCTCAATGTCCGAATACAGCGCCACACGGACATTAGAGAAGTCACTTGAGACAAGACGCCATGTTGATGTGGTCTCATTGGGGCTCTTCAGCAGCAAGTTCCAACTCCGATCTCATTTGAGCCTCGTGGTCTGCAGTAAACATGCCTGCCAGTGAGGAAGTGAGCCATGATGGACTGGACTTTCTGAATTCAGAATTTCTTGCTGGACTTATTGCGGCCTTGCCACAGGCAACAAGAAGGCCGTTCAATCGGGTGTCGAAGTCTGCACCTTGTTGCTGTCAAGGCTGTGGCTCTTGTTGACACGGTATCAGTCGATCAGGTGTAATCTGTCTCTGTCCAATTTCCACGCAGAATTGCCCAATCTGGCAGAGCACTTTGCAAAATGGCAGATCTCCTTTATGGAAGACGATGATCAGGCGCACATCTCTGATGTCTCTCGGATGGCATCCCCCCTGGGGCAACAGTAGATTAAGACAGAGGTAAGATCTCGGTTCTGCGACAGGACCTTCTGGACTGCCTAGATACATTCGCTTGCTAATTGTACCCATGCAAAGGAGGTCACAAGCCATGCGGCCGCATTGACATAGTAGCATGCGCTGACCTTCCCCTTGATGGTGGACTTGCCTTAAACTTCTCTGGTGCCGAGCTGTAATCGGTCTCGACATCCATATTCTGTTCGACTACGTCTGCGGCAGGACTCGCTCGCAATGAGGCTGCACCGTCCTTTCCTCCTGTTCTTCACAGCCGTACTGACTGCTGAAGAGCTCCCTTTGGCTGCCGACCACGCGAGCATTGCCTGGAATGAATGTGGCGATCAAGTGTTCTGCGGCAACTTGAATGTACCACTCGATTGGAATTCCCCGGAAGGGCCGACGGTGTCTCTCTATGTCAAGAAGGTCCTGGCCAAGACCGAAGACCGCAATCAAGTGATAGGCAGCCTGTTCTATTCTCCTGGCGGCCCTGGGCTATCAGGTACTGATGACGCTGCTCAATTCGTCAAGACGTTTGGCAAAGCTCTGAACGAAAGATGTGATATCGTCGGTCTCGATCCACGCGGCAATGGGCATAGCAGTCCCCTGAATTGCGATGACAGCCTTGCTGACGATGAGTTCACGAGCGGATGGCCGACAACCCAGTTTGAGCTCAACAAATTGCGAAGGAAAAATCGAGACTTCGCCCGAAGTTGTCTGCTACGCAGTGGCAACCTAGCAGAACACGTAGACACACTCTCAGTAGCCAAAGACCTCGAAGCTCTCCGCAAAGCACTCCACGCACCTAAGCTCAACTTCATCGCCATTTCCTATGCCACGCAAATCGCAACAGCGTACCTCTCTCTCTGTCCCCAAAACATCGGCCGCGTCGTTATGGACGTGATAGGAGACGACACCACAGACCTGACCACAAATTTCATTTCGGCCGCCACCGCAGTCGAAAGATCCTTCAATCGCTGGGCCGACTGGTGCGATAGAAATACCACCTGCGCACTCCATACATCAAAGCCCAATACCCGCAGACTCTGGCTTGACCTTCTTTCCAACCTCGATAGCAGCCAACTACAATTCCAGCACAAGAAACCAAACGGCAAAACCATAACCCTCACCTCCGAAAATCTCATCCGCCTCACACGCTCCTTCTTCTACACCCCAAATCCTGGCTGGCCAAAACTCGCCCAAGCCCTCCATGATCTGATCAGCAACAGCAATACGACTCTGCTCTCCTCAAACTTCGATCCAGAAGACGAATACATCAAATCTTTACACGAGAAGAATATTTCATACTACGGAAGTACGGCCGTCACATGTCTCGATCGAAACACCAATCTCAACCTATCCTTATCCCAATTCAAGCATCTCCGAAACCTCGGGAGCTCAATAGCCCCATACACCAGAGGTACATCCACACCTTTCACTCAAAATATAAAAAGTTGTGTCGGTTGGCCTTTCTCAACAAGAGCGCAGCGCCCTTCTCTCGATTTGAGTAGCCACAAAGATTTGCCAACGGTGTTGTTGATTCAGAGTAAATTCGATCCTTCAACACTTTTCGAAAACGCGAAAAACTTGCAGAAAAGAATTCCAAATTCTAGGCTTTTGGTTAGAGAGGGTGATGGGAGTTTGAATTATTTTATGAGCGAGGGCATTAGACGTGTTGCGAATGACTTTCTTGTGGAGGGAAGGGGGCCGGAAGATGGGTTTGTGGTCGCGAGCTAGTCTTTGGGTGATGGGTTTGGTGTTTAGACTGGTCGAGAATGGCGGGAGGTGGGTCTCGGTGTGTCGAAGTGTTTAGTTGCCGTATACTCGGTCTTGGTAAAACAAACAATGTACCAACGATTGCCATTGCCGCATTGATTGGACGTGATGCTATGAGCTGTTTCTGGCACTCTATCCTTCAACACTTCTTTCAAGAATGATAACATTGCAGACCTCGATCCAACGGAGCCCGCAGCCTGAAGCCTTGACATGTGAAATTTGCCAATTCGTTCGGCAATGACCGCCGCTAGCTCATGTTTGCATGATTCCAACGGGCATGCCTACCTCGACTCGCTAAAGATGAGGGGCTCTCCAGCGCCTTGTGATTGTGATCCCTTCGACCCGGTGAGTGCTCAGGATTGCAAGGCCAGGAGCGGTGCCTTTGCTTGGCTCTGGACCGATCGTACATTATTCGAGCCGTTTGCTTGTCCTGTTATGTATGAGATTCCTCCGTCTCGTGTGACCCAGTCTAATGCGAAGGTCGATGTAGTCGTGATCACATCCTGCTTACTGCTGCCGATGCGGCCCTTTGCTTCTCCGTCTAACATTTCGTATAGACGTCTGCCTCTCATAGCTCCCGGTGGACCTCTGCGGCTGGCAGTTGTGCTTTCAAACTGTTCTCTAGAGAAGATCATTGATGATCCAGTAGCTGGTTATCGCCATGAAGCGCTTCACCAGTCTCCCGTCAGAAACCTCTTAGTATGACCGGTCTCAGCAGTCCTGAAAGCAAATGAGCACACACACTAAAGCGATCCTCTTCGGAGACGGATATTGTTCTGCTTACATCCTCGAAGCTCCAGCTGCTGTCCCGGAGATGGTTTCCGTGTAGTCGACTACCCGCTTGACCAGATTCTGAACAACCTCATCCGGGTTCCCATTTAGATTATGCGTCGCGCCCGGAACAATCCCACTTCCCTCAGCAGCAACACCACCAGCACTCTCCACAACCCCAATCCAGGTCTCAACAAGTCTCTCCTTATCCACACTCTCCGAAACATTCTCCTCACTCCCACTATACAACACAAGCAACGGCGTCTTCGATGTCAACTGTCCAAACGTCCCCTTCAACCTCTCAACCGAATGATCACTCGAAAAATAATCATCTGCTCCAGCATGATCCGGTCCAGGACTACTAACATCCAGCCACCTCTTGGCCGTAACCGCCAACCTCCCAAACACAGGCCTCGTAAGTCGATTCGGAATATACTCATTCCCATTCCTCTCCCTACACATCTTTGTCGCCAATTGATCAGCCTCCTGCTTCATAGCCTTCGGTAATTCCTGATCCAAAGCCTCACGATCCGAAACCGGAGCTTGTAAAATAACCCCATCAACTTGCGGTCTCTTCTCATGTCCTTTCCCCACAAGATATTCCATACAATCTTGACATCCTGTACTATGGCCCATGATCACGACTTTCCCACCTGGTCTCTTCTCTGTCAGGTATGAGATTATTTTCGCCATGTCTTCTGCGTCTTTTGCTATGCTTGACACGCCCCAACTATGGCCTGCGGAACTTAGGGAGGCGGTCACGAGGGACCAGGTTGGTGGGAGAGATTCTGCGATTTTGAAGGGGTAGGAGACGGAGTGTAAGGTGTCGAACATTCCGCCTACCCAGAGGAGGGTGTTTATGTTGGCATTGCGAGTGAGGGGTTTGCTTGGTTCGAAGGCGCAAAGGTTTTTGGGGATGTAGTGGAGGGTTCCCTGGACGGAGGTTGCGGGTGGGAATTTGTTGGAGTCCATTATTACATTTGTGAGAAGTGTAGGTATGAGAGCTTGCTTCGTGGAAGCTGGTGGCTTGAGTATGCAGGTGTGATCTCAGTTCAGGCTGTGTCCAATGGTTTCTGGTCGGAACTGAGTCCGTGGATGAAAGTTTAAGCGAAGCAGGATGATCGTATCGTACTCCTCGCTCCTTCCTCAAACGAGCATGTTCGAATTGGATCTTGGCTTCTTAGAAGCAGCTCATGATACTTTATTCTTCGTTATATACAGTCCTGTCACCATGGTTCATATTCGTCCTGCACAGGCACCCAATGCTTTGCTTTGCCGATACTCCTCCAAGACACCATCATAGAAACCGTAGTATCTAGTGTTGCGAACCTCGATATCATCCTTACTTCCTCGCCTCTTACTGCTCTGCTCGGGCGGCACCGCCAGTAGATTCAAGCCTTTAGTCACACATGGCAGACTTCTTCTCCAGTATGTCCTCGGCGCCACGTACTCCTCGCCTTCGTCAACGCTAGGCTTAACGACATGCACTTTCGGCGACGGTTGAGGACTGTAGACTGCTGGCGAAAGTAATACGAAGTCTTTTGGTGGAGGTGTGGGCGGGTTCAAGCTGAGTGGTATACTGGCTTTCTTCCTTTCTTCATCCTGGTCCAGCTTCAATGCTTCGGCCAAGGTGAGCTGTGATTTTGGTAGAGTAGGGAAGTCATCGAAATCCAACGTGATGGGTATACTGCGGATCAGATCTGGTGTTCCAGCGCGTTGAGGTACGGGAGATGCTATTGCTGGACCGAATGAGGAGTCTCGAATATGTGTTGGTACAGAGGGGAATTGTGGGAGCGGTATGGCGTCAATTTCGTGTGGTAACAGGGGAGTTTCCATGCTTGGTTCGCCGAAGATGTAGCGTTCGTCCGATGAGGTTGAGTTGCGAAACGACTGATCAAGAGGTGTCGTGTACTCGTTTGTGGACGTTTGGGATTTGGTTGATAAGTCTTGGTTGGTTTCTTCTTCATCCGATTCGAATGGGTTGCCTGGATCGACATAGATTGTCTGGCGTACTCTTCGAATTCGTCGATTGACGGCTGTTTTCATGTATTGTTCTTCATCGACTGGTCTTGCTCGAGTTGGCGAACTGTGGTTACTGTGAGTACCTGAGTTACTGAAGCTTTTGGATACTGCAGATCGCCGGGATAGGTATGAGTTGTGAGAGCTGGCACTCCAGCTTGAGTCAGATCCGTCATCGTTGTTGGAGTCCGGAGCTGGGGAGGAGGTTTGATCGAACCAGTCTTGATGTCGGCAGCGTCAGTGGAATACTTGCAAACTGAAAGATGAAAAGAAAGCAGATTAAAAAGAAACTGATGTGAATCTTCTGTCAATAAAGTCGAAAACTATGAGAATAAAATGTTCTTCTTACCTGCGGAGGACTATTGATAAATGGAAAATCAAATCATTCTCACGCAACGCTCGCTCAATGACGGAGGATGGTTGACAAGTCGAACGGAACAGATCGAATTAATGCTTACCCTGGACGCCCTTCAGCCGGATGGCATAGCATCGCTCGCAAAGTCCGTCTTTAAGTCCAGATAAGACTGGTCGGCCGCAGCGCTCGCAATCGAGCATTTCCTCTGCAACTCCAATGTCAGCAAATGATAGGTCTGAATCGTCACTATTCTGTCTTGGCTTCTTTGACTTCAAAGGGTCAACAGCTTTGGAGATAAAGAAGGCGAAGTCCTCACCGGCTGTTCTTTTTCCGCTTCGTAAAGCATCAGCCAGAGCTTCTGCGTGGTTTGGATCATTTTCATCCTGGAGTGCACGCTCGAGGGCATTGAGTTGATCACCTGCCGAGAACTGGCCATTCTTTGGCGGAGGTCGGGAAGGATTTCGATTGTCCATAGATTGACGCTGTCGTTCGGCCATATAGTCCTGCTGGTATTTGGGCCTCATAGCCTCGTTTTGACGGCGTGCCTCTTCAACCTCACGAAGGATCTTGTCTTTCTCTCGCTTGACCCACTTGTCACGATCAGCGGGACCCATTCTGAGTATGTCGACGCCCTTGCCGATGTCGTTAGATGCACGTCTGATAGCTTCCTTGAATGAAGCTCGTCGACTGCCAGAACGCTTCTGCGAAGCTCCTCTGGAAGATGTGCTGGAATCGCGACGAACGAATGAGCGTCCTCTGCTCTTGGATGTCTTCGTGTCTGATGTAGCCGTGGTTGAACTACTATCTCTCCTCTTCTGAGCATAAAATGACTCGACACGTTCATGGCCCGATTTGAATCCTGAAATCGTCGAGCCCCGTCGCGGGTTAGAATGCATTGAAGCTGGAGTTCTAGGCTGCTCGGTCGAGGTTCTAGGTGTTACAGCAGGAGAATAAGCTCTAGGCTGGATGTTCGACATGTTGAAATACCCGCTGGCATCTCTGGAGATCAGCGGGACAGCTTGGGGTAGCTGCTCGCTTGACTGAGTTCGTATGTGATTGGGAACATGGTGAGTCGAGGATCCGACTGATCGAGTGGAATCTGTTGATCGCTGATAAGTGTGTTGTATTGGCGGCCCTCGCGAACGCTCTCGTTGTTGCATCTTTGCCTGTTTTTGGTTGTGGATTGCGGTAAGCGTTGTGATCTTGCTTGCTTGGAATCGTGGTGTAGTCCAGCTGCACCGGAAACAGAAAGCTCTATGAAACACAAAGAAAACTTGCGCGCGTGGTGTATTGAGATCTAGGGAGCTCGACTCTGGGACAAGGCCATTATATCGAACATGCAGCATGTCCACAACAAAGAAAAGCAAGTGAAAGCGGCGGGTCAAAGACCATTGTCTCGCTTTGTTCCAGTTGCAAGACGGAGACAATGAGGTTCTTCTGTGGCTGCGCGAGGCTGACGCTCAGACTCATTCCCTGTCACACTGCTCATGCAAGCTCGTAGCACAGTGCTGCGAAGTAGAACTTTTCACGGTGCCATCGAGGACAATAGAATCATGGCGCTGTAGAAGAGCTCTCGTCTAGTTCTGTAATTCTCCTCTTAAGCCGTTCAGTCAACACATGCCCTTGTTGTTTCATGGCCGTCCCAGTAACGTTGCCACACAGTGTAGGGCTGCGCCTTTAGCATGGATCGGACGAGCTGCTTGCATTCGCATGTTAGTGTACACGTAGTCAAGCAAACAGTTCGAGAGCTCATTCCATCGCAGGGCTCATGTGCATATGCCAACCGCATATGCTTGAGTGGCAGTGCATGGTCTTATCTTTGATACTATCTTACCAAGCCTATGTGTCGGTCGCAGAGATGGTCCACTCCTCAGCGATGTGCATCCTGAGGGCATGATCACTGAGAGGCCAGGAATATCCTTGAGGGCCCATCGTTCGCAAGGCTGCTCTCCAGTCACAAGCTCTGAATTCGATGGCAGATATTCAGAACGACCGTCTTCCGAATAGTGACCTGGATTCTCATGCTCCAGGGAATATATCAGGTGTTGGTAAGCAGATTCCGTTCTTTGAAGATCGGCACATATGTGGCGATTGTATCAAGACCTGAAATGCGAGAATCTCGGGCTGTTGGTGGCAAGTTCTACAGCTTCGAAATGTGACCAGAAGCCAGAAATAGCAGCCTGATCGCCAAGTCGGCTGAGTAGCTGAAGAAGCTCGTTGGAATCAGATTCGCTGTGTTACACGACTGATGTCATTGCGTTCCATGCACGGAGATCTTCTGTGTCTTCCGTGCTCGCACACTGGTAGCGTATGTCTCTTGCTTCACTGAACAACTTGTGCCAATATCGTGAAGTAGATGCTGCACTCAAGGACGAAGATGATCCGCGAATCCAGATCATCCTAGCCAAGACGGGAGGAACCAGAGGGCTGCAGCTGCAATGAGATTTTAGTATTGATTCCACGTATCGGCAGGATCACAAGTGCTCTCATCTTGCGCAAAGGCGTGCTGTCGTGTGTTCTATACTGAAGCCTCATGATGCATATGTGCAAGAATAATGATGGAGTAGAAGGCCTGGCACGTGAGTGAAGAGAGAAAGGTTGGACTGGAAAGTTGGAGTAGAATTCTCTAAGCGCCCGGGATAGAGCGACAGGGATGTGAGATGTCTGATTGGCCGAGCTCTTCGAGCTTAATCGCCAGGTTCCCTGCGCTTTCACCACCTCAGCTGCACGTCGCATCGCTCATCACCAATCGTGCAGTTTTGTGTGATGTTCTGCGGCGCTTGCAGACGATGGACTATCAGGTCACGGGCATGGTGGGCTTCGATGCCGGAAGCTTGCTGGTGAGTGAAGAAGGGCTTTCGTGGTGTTCAGCCCTCGTCGAGACAATCCTCTTCTACATGAGGCGCAGCGAGTCCATTATCAGCACCTTTCATACATCTCCAATTCCCTCAAAGCTCAAAGGCTTCTCGTCGCACACTCTGCTCAGCAAGAATTACACAAGACGCCCCACCAGAGATCTGCCAGCACTTCGTGCCTTGGAATCCATATACGGGACAGCTGCAGCGAGCTTCCAAGCGGCTATTTTCAGCGGAGCTACTTCCCTCACCCGCACTCACAGGTCGGCCTATCAGCGTGCCAGGACGCCATATGAAAGGCAGAACGTCGTCTGGCCACGCGGTTCAAGAAAACAGGTGTGTACCCGCTCTCGTCTTTCCACGCAGACCTTGAACCCGTCACCTTGTTTCCTCGACAGAACGGTACAGCAGTTCCCGCAAGCGCCCGGCACTCTATGAACCTGCAGATGTCCGTGCGAAGCGCTCATCTAGCTATCTATCCAACCATACCCGCACTCACCTTGCTGTACTTCTTCTCTCCCCAGCTGGACTCCAAACATCACTACTGTACTTTTCCTTAATCCAACCTTTTGCGCCTTACCTGCGACCGAAGAGCTGGCCTCTTGTTTCTTTCTGCTATTCTAGAGGGATCATATTCAGCCGCCACATCTTACGTCTCACGGTCTACAAACCCTGGTCTCTGACAGCATGTCAGACAGTCACAAGAAAGAAGTACAATTCGCAGTACGCGAACGATCAGCCTCCGCAGATTCGCAAGCCACCTCGCAGTCAACACTCTCAGTCAAGGCGCCTTCATTGAAGTCACCTCGCACAGCACGCTTCGCTGAAGCGACAGCAGTCAACTCTCCCATCGAGGCCAAACCTGGGTCAAATCCTTTCAAGGAACCAGCTCCGCAACATTTCATGGCGCAACCTCAAGTGTCCGATGTTGGCTTCGGCTATGTCAACAAGCATGATTCTGTCGAGATGCCCAACACAGACTACGAGCCTCCGGTGACAGCACGGGAGATGCCCAAGTCACCACTCAAGAGTGCCATGAAGACACCTGGTGCTCCTCCTCGAGATCTACACAACATTCTCAGTCCGACGTTCAAGCAAGAAGAGGTCCTGGAGAAGCATGAGAAGTTCACAGAGAAGGAGCAAGCAAAAGATCTTGTGAGTCGATCATCCCAGTACTCCAAAGCCTTGTTGCTGACATGTTTGCAGAAAATCAAGACGAGAGTGCGAGTGGCAAAATTCTTGCTGAGAGGCGTGAATTTCTCATGCTCGCCCATCGTTCTTGCTATGCTTGCTTCGACCTTTGCTATATTCAACGCAACGAAAGCCATACCTCCCCGAAACAACTTACCTCCTTGGGCCGAGAACCAGAAAACATGGCCACAAATCCTGCTCCTCTGCATTGCTTGCGTTTCCCTCTTTGCATGCATGCTGATCTTCTACGGATACTGGAGAGGAGGGCACAAACGAGCCGAAAAAGCTGCGGTGTACTACACTGCATTCGCGGTAGTGTTCTTCATCTTCAGCATCGTCATGTGGGGTGTCGGAGCCGCAGTGATACAGACTCAGAAAAACAACAGCAATAATAAGGACATGTGGGGATGGGCCTGTGTCAACAACGAGCGAAGATCACTATTCGAGAACGAAGTCAGCTACCAACTCATCTGCCGACTGCAGAACTGGTCTCTGGTCTGCGCTATCATCGAAATCGTCGTCGAGCTCATCACCATCTCCGTATACGGTATTGTGTTCTGGCGATTCTACTCGAAGCGACAACTGCGAAAGTCGATGGCTGCTCGTGATCGTGCCAGAAGCGATCTCTACCTCGCCCAGCTCCGGTCTCAATCCGCGCCAAACACGCCTGCACCATTCAGCCCCCGCGATGGAGGATGGAGACCACCGCAGGACGACTATTACCAGCACGCTAGCGCCCTTGAGGACGGCGATCTCGGCGCACAGTACGTTGATGCAGACCGCAAAGCACAACCTGCGCCCTTCAGATTACAGGCACCTCCGATCAAGGTCACAAACGCAACTCCAAAGATGGCGCAGATGGGCTTCACGCCCGTAACGACAACAACGCGAGAACGGACACCTTCACCACCGGAACAGGTCGACCAGCGAAGTCCGCTCATGGCTGAAGCTCCACGGGAAGTGCAGCAAGAGCACTTCGCAGCGGCACCTGGCGAGCAAGTCTACGATGCTGTGCCGATACCTGGCGCTTATGAGGCTCCTCTGAGTCCTGGGTACGAGCACAGGCAGATGAACTTCCCTCGGTAAGAGGTTACGCAAGGCAATTATTCTATGTGCAGCGATTTGAGATTGTCACCACGAAATTATGCTCGCTCCGACTACAGCATGGACGAGGCGGTGGATGAGACAAATGTTGGCTTTAATGATACCTCTACAGTTAACGCTTTTTTATATGTGCAAAAAACGCAAAAGGTTGAAGAAACGTCTAGTCTCTTTTATCCTCAGTCTCTCCCAGTATTGATGTGGCGACTCTCATCGCCGACCCGCCCACAAGAGCCAACACACTCCGGAGATCGCAGCAAACACTACCAACCTCTTCCCCCAAGCTACCATTCCCTGCCTGATCAAGACCCCCTTCAACCTTTCAATCTCCTCCGCATCATTCGTCCTCGGAAACTCAACCTCAGGAACCTCCCTCCCAATAAACCTACAAAACGGTTCCCACCCATCATCAGGCTCCCACTCCAACACATCCTTTCCCTTTCTCTGACACACATCCCTCACCCAAGCCTCATGTCTTTCGTAACACTCCAAACTAAAAATATCCTCAACACCATACCTCCTCTTCGCAAGTTTCGCGAAAGTCGTATATAATTTATGATGTTGACGACACATTGGAATCCAATACGTGATGAAATGATATCGAAACGTCGAAAAGAAATGTAAGCTCGCTAGACAGCTCGTTCTCCAACTTTCTGGTTTCCTTTTGTTCAGGATGATTTTTACGTCGGGGTATAGATCGAGGAGATCTTCGAGGAACACGAAGCCTGGCCAGTCGCTTGAGGCGTTGTAGCCTGAGTATACGAGTTTTAGGATTTCTTTGCGCTTGTTCGCGCCTGGTTCGAGTGTGGCTTTGTTTAGCAGGGCTATGAGGTGTGGACGTGGCATTAGGTAGGCTCCGTGCATGCTTGGGGCGAGAGGCGGGGAGAGAAGGGTTTCGAAGGCGAGTTGGAGGGAGGATGTTGCGCAGCGCCATTGTCCTGCCGCTAGGACTTGGAGGCCGGTGCTCGAGATGTCGTTTGGGATCGTTTGGGTTTCTTCGAGGAAGCGCATGGTCGGGGCTCTGAAGGTCATCTTGAGCGTGATCATTACCTGATATATGGTGGGACTAAATAGGTAAGTGCTTTCGGTTTGGTAGCGTAGGATTAAGGCTTGAGAGCGTATGTAGGGCAGCAAAGGTGAAAGATGAGAATTGTGATCAAGGTGGCATCGTCGTCTCAGCTCGATTGAGATGTGTCTTCCGCTGCTGTCATACATCGTCGACCTGCGCTTGTTCCTGCAGCGGCGCCTGAAGAGTAGTCGTACTGGTTTATACCGAGCACAGGATGGTTTGTGTATAGCATCACGAACGAGAAATGAGCAAGCAGGCCGGCCTCAGGCGCATCGAACGTCTTGGTCATGTCTCTGTTATTCCATTCGACATGCTTGCGATAGCGTGCGATAGTAGTGGGAATAGAGTGCATGAAGGAGAGTAGACGAGGTGGTGATTACAGTATTCAAAGCTAGAAAGGCTGATCGCACGTCATTGGCTCGGCTACAATACGATCCAAGATCTGCGCTGAGGTTCCGGCCGCCTTTCAAGAGACACAACGAAGCATCAACTTCTGTATCACATTTAGATGATATGAGTGTCTCCTCCGGCTCTCCAAGCTGGACGAATACGCATCAGAGACACACTTCCCTAGAATCAGGGCAAGTTCAGCGCCAGTCGCAGTACCTCCTTGGCCATGACTTCAACCGCGAAGAAGAGTAAGAGCATTCTCAAGACTGGTCTTACCACCCTTCCATAGCACACGCGAAGCAGGACCATGGTCATTTACGTCCCAATTGGGTTCCGAAGGCACCATGCCACGAGATGCTCACCGGTGCTGACACCCATTGCTGTTGGCGGCATCTTCCACCCATTGGCTAACAAACATCGGACGCTAAGGGATGAACGTAAATATGCTTGTTGCACGACAGAACGACTGAGCTTGGCACAGATGACCACACCTCTTTAGCAAGAAGGAACAGCCAGGCCATGATGTATTCTGACTGATGACATGTCGAGACAAGCGCAAAATACATCGTTTCTACGGTCTCAGATGTCTCGGAGCAGAATAGGAAGACACCCATCATTGAAGCTGAAAAATACCAAGACCTTGCTCGCGAACAAGCTTAACTTCAAACTTCGACTAGCTACCAAGGCAAAGCAAATGCTTAACATATCATTGCGAGGTCAAGTTCTGGACGACATGTTTCCACACACATGGCAAGAACCATGGATCAAATGGTCAGCTTCGAGCCACTGAAGTGGTCCTGCCCACTGGCAGAATTGGATCTCCTTCCAAAATCTTGTCTTTGAACCCAGACAACACAAGCAGATCACAACAGCATAAGCATCACATTCGTCCAGAATTACCAGACAGCAATCATTACACCGCATACATCGTCAATGTGAGCTTATTCTACATATCCAAATCGTCGCCCACCGTCTAACACTCGCGACAGATGAAGAACTACTACTTCGACTTCCCATCTCTCGGCGAGCAAGAGGGCGAAAGAGCCGACTCCTTCGACTTCAGCAAAGAAGTCCGCGCAGCCTTGGACGACGTTTCAAAGCGAATCAACCGAGAAGCAGCCGACGAGAAAGCGCGCCAAGAAGCCAACCACGATCGAAAGGACTCAAAGCAAGGCCCTCGCTACGGCGTCTACCCAGTCCAGTATGATCAACGAATGGACGAACGCAAGCAGCGACGTGCACCAGAAACTTCTAGTTCCAGTTTCGTTGCACATCAATCGGTCGTGCAGCCGGGAGGAGGTATCGACATGAACGATCCGGCTTGGGAGAAGCTCAAGCCTTCGATCGAGGCTGATCAGGGCAAGGACGATCAGTCTAGCACCGCTGCGAAGCATGATAGCCGAATCACCGCCGGGCCTGCATTCCCCCAAGACGACCAGTCTAGCGCTGCAAGTGCGCCCGTGGAGGCAGGGAAGGAACAAGAACCCGCAGCCGACGTTGACAGCCACGAGCGGTCATAGGATCATGCCGCCGTGCAAGGGCTTAGGATAAACCTCGCGCCCACTCCGAGTAACAGCACCGTTTCGTCAAACTATTCGCAGCTGGACAGCGAGGAACTTCTCAAGGCTTCGATCCAGCGAGAGAACAGGAAGAAGAAATCGGGTCCATCAGTCGCGCAATAGAAAGCCAACGGAAAAGGTCCTATCTTGAAATAATCGGAAGCGGTTTCGTTGTTAGCTTGATTGATCCATAGCGTACTTGGCTTTTTCTTTTCCAGCTCACACTCTCCTTCTTCCTGCCCTACTACCTCTACGAAGCTTGAAGTGATTCGTATTGACAATGTATAAAGCTCGATCCAGCCCGCTTGCCCGCCAATAACTTTCCAGTTCCCGAACCACCATCCATTCATCCATGTTGTTAAATACAAAATTCGCAAAACTCCTCGCTTGCCTAATGGGCTAGTAATTCAAAAAAAGCTCGTCAAAAAATTCTCGGTGACCCTCGCAGTGCTTCACTCAGTCCGACTCAGGTCTTCTCGGGTGTTCTGCTGCATGACTAGCTGACCTCGTCGACCGGGTACAAGTGATTGGGCATCGACCGACTCGGTGACACACGCAGTGGCTCACTCAGCGTTTGTGTTTTGGCTCAAATCCACTCGCAGATGCAGCTGAACGACTAGCTGACCTCGTCAACCGGGTACAAGTGATTGGCCAGAAGTTTGTTCATGGTGAACATGTGTACACTCTCGCCTTTGAAGACTGCTTGCATTTTCTCGTCACACATAATTTGGCGTTTGTCTTTTGGGTTCTGTAGATCTCGTTCTTTGACGTATTCCCAGATTTTCTTGACGGTCTGGGGTCTTGAGAGTTGAGTTTCTCCTAGGAGTTCCGAGAGGGGAGCTGAGAGGTTCATGGGTTTCTGGGTGGGTATCAGTGTACTTCTCTGGTGGTTATATGGGTTGGGTTGGGTTGTCTTACGTGAAAGCCTCCTTTCTTCTCTCTTTCTGGCTTTGGCTCACCACTTTCGACTTCGCTGTCGTCATCGCTATTGACTTTGGCGGAGCTCTTCTTTTTGGTCTTCTTCTCTTTCTTAATCGGCGCTTTGCGCTTGGCACCTCCACCTCTCGTTAATCGCCCTGTGACGGCATTGAGTTCTGCTTGTAGTCGCGCTGCTAATTGCGCATCTGTCTCTCCTGTCTTGTTCTTCTTCACTTTCTTCGGCGCAGGTGAAGCATCGTCAAGCTCGCTCAGCTCGTCACTTTCGGCTTTGCGCTTGGCTGAGGGCGGGGGTGATGCAGATGTGTCGGCGTCGCCATTTGATGCTTCTACTTTGGCAGTGCCATTTGCGGTTGGCGCTGGCTCTACTACGCCGTTGCTCGTCTCTAGCTTTTGCTGGGCTTTGTCGAACCGCTCCATGATCAATTCGGTGATCGCGGTCTGACGAAACTGTCAGTACAATGGCCTGTGACTGCGCTCTCGCGCCTCTCATATGTCCCGGTATACCTTCTGAGCTGTGAGGTCCTCGCCGACTTCATCTTGCAACTCCTTCCGTATGCGCTTCGCGGAAATTGTATTGAGGTCGGACTTGGCAAGGATACGGTCGATAATGACTGCATAGGCAGCGTGCTGCTCGGCGGGAACTGTGTCGCGTGGTGTCAGTGGTGATCTCTTAGAGCGGACATGAGCCGAGCATATGACATAGTCGCATCGTTTGCTCCATATATCAGACTTACGGGCCATGGCGATCAATGCGATGTAGTAATGCTACACTCTTGGCGAATGCGCAATGTGAGTGTTGTGTGCGCACGAGAGGTGAGGGTGCAGTTGGAGTCGGCGACAGCGATGCGCAGCTCGAGTTTGCTTGTTCCAGACTGAGCGAGACCTGTATGTCTGTCTCTGGTGCGGTACGGCGGTAGCGGTGGCTGGGCCCGATGCCGAAGAGGACAGTCGCGGTCCACCTC
The DNA here is from genome assembly GCA_000504365.2 of Pseudocercospora pini-densiflorae CBS 125139. Taxonomy (NCBI): domain Eukaryota; kingdom Fungi; phylum Ascomycota; class Dothideomycetes; order Mycosphaerellales; family Mycosphaerellaceae; genus Pseudocercospora; species Pseudocercospora pini-densiflorae. The sequence goes on from AWYD02000006.1 coordinate 39,545, forward strand.
ACTTGCAACTTGCGCTCAAGATAGAGTTCACTTCGGATGGTTTACACTCAGCGCGAAAGTGCATGCGTTGCTTGCTCCAGATCCGATATGTACAAGCACAAGTATTGCAGATTGTCTTGGGCGGCATCAATGGGAATGAGCAAAGATGCCGGGATATCGGACCTGAAGATCGGCCCAGGGTCTGCCTGCTGCTGACACAATGCCCGTGCCAACGACATCTCTTCTACAATACACTTCATGCGGAACTTGTCACTCTCTTACCTTACTCCTACACCTGTCTGAAGATGTCAAGATGATACACATAACCTAGAGTCGCGCGACGTACGCGTTGTGCAGTCTCCGATCTGGGCTTCCATCTGAGACACCACCGCTTCAGGTACCCGCCGTCAGCTCTGCCATTGTGCTACCAACCGGAACGAAAGCAATGGCTGTGGACGCTGCCTTCACCAGAGCGCTTCCCAAAGTTGAGCTGCACGCACATCTGACTGGCAGTATCAGTCCAGAATGCCTTCACGACATCTGGACACGCAAACAGAGCTCGTTGAAGGATCCGATATCTGTCTTGCGGCCAGATGGAGCCTACCATGATATCTTCACCTTTTTCAAACTTTTTGACACCTACATCTATGGCCTCTGCAATGATGTTGAGACGGTGACTTACGCTACTGGTAGGGTACTTCAAGATTTCCAGACCGATGGTGTCAGATATCTCGAACTTCGGACCACGCCCAGGGAGTCGAGCGAATCTGGCATGACGAAAGAGATATATGTCCAGACGGTGCTCAAAGCGATCGAATATCACGACACGACTACAATGCCGACATATTTGATACTGTCCGTTGACAGGCGTAACAATGTTTCTCAAGCTATGGAAGTGGTTGACCTTGCCATGAAGTACCAAGATCGTGGAGTCGTAGGCATTGATCTATGCGGCAACCCGCTGAAAGGCGATGTCTCTACCTTCAAGGACGTCTTTGCGCGGGCTAAGGCAAGTGGACTCAGGGTCACACTGCACTTCGCAGAGGTGCCCGAGTCATCGACCAACCAAGAGCTGCGCACGCTGCTGTCGTTCCAACCAGATCGCTTAGGCCATGTGATCCACACATCTCCTGAGGTTGATGTCATGGTCGAAAAGCAAGCCTGTGGTCTTGAGCTTTGTCTTTCATGCAACGTGCATGCCAAAATGTTACCCGATGCTGGGCGGTTTGCGGACCACCATTTTGGTCGATGGTGCTCTAAGCCAAATGCTATCGCTCTTTGCGTAAGTGGCATTCTACACTCTCATGACTCCCCTTGCGCCACAATCACAGCCCATGCTTGCTTGTCTGCTAACACAGAATAGACGGATGACGTGGGAGTGTTCGGTAGCACAGTGTCGAACGAGTATCTCCTTGCAGCGGCGCATTTCAGTCTTGGCAGGAAGGATCTCATAGCCCTGAGTAGACGTGCAGTGCCATCGATCTTTGGTAGCGAGGGAGAGAAGCAGAGACTGGTGACTCTGTTGGATGACTTCGAGATGAGCATGATGGCTAGATAGAGCGAGAGGCAGTACGGATCGAACACATCAGCGCATTGGCAGTGACTCACTCATGACTAGTGCCTCATTTCGTAAATTCGCAGCATTTAGTCCTTCACGATGTGTACATGTCGCTGGTTGAGTCATTTGGGAGGCTTGTTACGTGAAATGGTTCAGATCAGGCATCCAAGGCACCCAAAATCTTGGCGCCCCGCAGACGACTTCAAAATGCATCCCAAGCGCGACAACGAATTAATCGTACCAGCATATTGCCGTCGCCACATCCTTACAGAACTCGCTGCATACTACAGCGAGCCTGCGACGACAATACCGCAATCATGGCGCCATCATTTGACAACCTCGACGAGGACTTCGACATTGACGATGAGGAGATCGACTTCTCAGGTAGGCAGGAGCACGGACAGAGACGATGGTATGGCGGTACTGATATTGCGTAGACCTTCGCGAGAAGTTTGAGACGACCATGGAAGATGGTCTGGATACATTCATTGTGATTGATGGCCTGCCGAAGGTGCCCGAGGCCAGCAAGGAGAAGCTCATTAAATTCTTGCTGCGAAAGTTGACTACCGTCGGCAAGACCAAGGACGAGAATGTGGTGATGCCGATTGGAGAGGATGGAACCACTGAGGGATTCGCGTTCGTCGAGTACGAGACCTCTGCGCAAGCCGCCGCTGCAGTCAAGGCACTCCACGCGACTGCTCTCGACAAGAAGCACACAATCGCCGTGAACAAGCTTACCGACATCGAGCGCTTTGGAAGAGAAGGCAGAATTGATGAGAACTACAAAGCACCGGAGATTGCGCCATTCGAGGAGAAAGAGCACTTGAGATGGTGGTTGGGTGACCCAGAAGGCAGAGATCAGTTCGTGATGTACCGTGGCGACAACGTGGGCGTTTTCTGGAACGAGAGAGAAGCGCAGCCTGAACCAGTCGTGGATAGACAGCACTGGACCGAGTCATTCGTACAGTGGTCACCAAAAGGCACGTATCTGACTTCGATGCACGCTCAGGGTGTCCAGCTGTGGGGTGGTCAAAACTGGTCGAGGCAGAAGAGGTTTATGCACCCCGGCGTTAATCTCGTCGACTTCTCGCCCGATGAGCGCTTCATGACCACCTGGTCGCATCGGCCGATGACCGTGGAAGAGGGCAACCCAGTACTCTCAGTCGAGGAAGATGGCAAGAACTACATCATCTGGGATGTCGCGACCGCAAAGCCACTTCGATCATTCCAGACTTTGGATCTTCCAGGACCAACCATGGATGCAGAGGGCAACCCGATCAAGAAGAAGATTCAGTGGCCCGCATTCAAGTGGTCCGCAGACGCGAAGTATGTTGCACGCATGACACAAGGCCAGAGCATCTCCATATACGAGCTGCCTAGCATGCGACTTATGGACAAGACCAGTGTGAAGATTGAGGGCGTGATGGACTTCGAATGGTGCCCATCGAATCCACAGCGTGTCGATAAGCGTGACTACGAACAGCTTTTCTGCTACTGGACTCCGGAAATGGGCTCGAACCCAGCAAAGGTCGGTCTTATGTCTGTGCCATCAAAGGAGATTGTGCGAACACGAAACCTGTTCAACGTCAGCGACGCGAAACTGCACTGGCAATCTGATTCAGCATACGTCTGTGTAAAGGTCGACCGACACAGCAAGTCCAAGAAGTCGCTCGCCACCAACCTCGAAATCTTCCGCGTCAAGGAGAAGGGTGTGCCTGTCGAGGTCGTTGATAGCATCAAAGACACAGTCATCAACTTTGCTTGGGAGCCCAAGGGTGATCGCTTTGTGCTCATTACAGCAGGAGAGGTCCCAGCAGGAGCAGCGGTACCACCAAAGACATCAGTCTCATTCTTCTGCCCAGAGAAGGCCAAAGGAAATGCTGTTGGCAACTTCAAGCTCATCCGAACTGTTGACAAGAAGAATAACAACGCCATTCACTGGTCGCCAAACGGTCGCTTTGTCATCGTCGCGACAGTGCTCAACCAGCAGAGCTTTGACCTTGACTTCTGGGACTTCGACTTCGAGGGCGAAAAGGAAGAAAAGGACAAGGATCTTACCGCCAACCTCCAGCTCATGTCCACTGCCGATCACTACGGTGTGACCGACATTGAGTGGGACCCATCTGGACGATTCGTCGCTACTAGCGCCAGTGTCTGGAAGCACAGAGTAAGTTGTACCTGGTCTGGATGAAGTGACCTCGCTAACACAATATGTAGATGGAAAACGGATACCATCTGTACGACTTCTCCGGTAAGCTCCTTCGCGAAGAGCCAATCGAGCAATTCAAGCAATTCACTTGGCGACCACGACCAGAGCGCCTGCTCAGCAAGGAGGAGATGAAGAACATTCGCAAGAACCTCCGAGAGTACTCCAAGACGTTCGACGAGGCCGATACGGCCAAGCGTAGCTCCGCCGACAAGGCTGTCATCGAAGCGCGCCGAAGACAGCTCGACGAGTGGCTTGCATGGAGAGAGCGGACGCGTGAAGAGCTGCTTGACGAGAGACACGACCTCGGTCTGCCTGACAAGACTCCAGAACAAGCAGCACTTGATGTTGAGGAGGACGGTGACGAGAGCAAGGTGGTTGAGGAGATCTTCGAAGAGATTCTCGAAGAGACTGAGGAGATCATGGAGTAAATGACATCCTTCTGGCGTTAATTGAGCGAGGTGCATAGAAAGCTTTTGTGAGGACCATGAAGCATGAAGGGTGGGTTATAGGATGCAGTGCTCAGAGCTAGGCCAGCAGCATTGAATGCCAATCCTTTTGCAGTGTGGCCGCCTTTCCATGGCTTCGACTAGTCACGATCGAAAAAGGATACTTTTTGCACAAAATGAGCCCGTGTGACTGCACGGTCTGGAGCGTTGTGTCTCACCTTCATCGCGCATGCCAATACAACGAATCGCGCTTTCCTTGCGCCATCACAAACCTTGCCCTGGCTGGTCTCGGATGTCTACCGAGGCTTCGACTTCACGACACGAAGTTAAGCTACACTGCGCCGAAAACGCCGACATGCACGACCAGAGTTTCCGCATTTCCAATCTCTCCCATGGGGCTCCATTCACACGTGAACATTAGTTTGTCGGGCGATTCAAACTCAACTTTCAGCTTTACCACACTTAGCAACTTGGTCAAGCCACGTATAGAAGAGGATAGTGTCCTTCACTAATTCGGATATCACGAACCGCGATACTCTCAAACGGTGTTGTGCTACACTTTTGAGGCTGCCACTACTTCCCACTCTGCTAATACCTTGCGGCTGTACTTGATGTGTACGCGCTTTAGCTGCTGAAAGTAGACTGTCACTTAAGATGCGTTTCAGCTCTCGCCCTCATGCCCCGTTCGATCTACATCCCTGAGCAGCAATGCAGATACTTGCAGCGACAGCTTGTGTGCTGTCATTCCTCTCAACACTTTGCACTGCGCAAAAGAAGTCCTCCGACTCTTTGAGAGCGGTTTTGAAGAAGCAGGCCAACCTCACCTCGTTCACGACCCTTCTTGAACAGCAACTCCCGGCAACCTTGAAAGCTTTGGAAGCGACATACGACGCAGACACAAAACCCGTTACTATCTTAGCACCTTCAGACCATGCCTTCGAAAGACTTCAGTACAGCGACGTGCTCTCGCCGATATTCCTCAGTGGCGAGAACAACACTGCGCTGATGTCGCAAGTGGTCGCGTACCACGTTTTGGAAGGCAGCTGGACAACAGAAACACTGAACACGAGCTTCAAGTTCTTGCCATCCATGACTTCCACCACCAACTTCTCGCGAGTGACCGGTGGACAAAGAGTCGGGGCGGTGCTACAACCTGGCCTCAATACCACAAGTTATGAATGGGAAATGGTATTCACAAGCGGAGAAGCAACTCGAAGCGTCGTGACAGTTCAAGACATTCCCTTCGCAGGCGGGTGAGTAGATTCAAAACCACAATACCATCTATCATTCAAAAGCAGTAAAAATGCTGATCCCTTTTCTCCAGCATCATCCAAATCCTCGACAACTTCCTCATCCCACCAATCGATCTCGTCCCCACAATCGAAACCTTTAATCTCGCAAACCCTCCTTTCGCCCTAACAGCTTTCCTCGGAGCTCTCTACTCAACAGGCCCCAACACCACCTTCCAAAAATTCTTAAACGAAACCAAAGACCTCACAATTTTCGTCCCCGCGAACGTAGCTTTCGAAACCGTCTCCAAATCCCTGGAATCCATGGCCCCCTCAACACTTCAGGACTTGTTATCTTACCACGTCATGCCAGGCCTCCTGTACAGCTCCGATTTCATCAATGATACGAGTTTGACTATGTACGGCAATCAAAGCAGTACGATGCGATTTTATCCGAATTCGTTTTTCGTGAATTCTGCGAGGATTCTTCAATCAGACATCATGATTTATAATGGAGTTATGCATGTTATCGACGTCGTACTCGACCCGAACGAGGAGATCAAGGCACGACTTCCAAACCCTACGAGTGCTACGCAAATGGCTGTTTTGCCTACGACTGGAATCACGAGGTTTAATGCGAGTGAGGCGCCATTCACGACTTTTTTGCCGAATTTTGTGCCTACGGAGACGCCTACTACGACTACAAGTGAGGATTTGATTGCTATGAGGACGAGTACGGGGAGTGGGTTTGGGGCTAGTAGTACGTTGGTTAGTAAGAAGTCTGGGGCGAGGTCGTTGAGGAGGGAAGTGGTGTATGAGATGTGTGGATTTGCTGTGCTTGGAGCGGCTGCGCTAGGTGGAGGCATCTTGTTGATGTAGCTGAATTGAATGCTACCTATGCATTACGAATGCCTTGATGGATTGAATGCGACCCATGCACTACGAATCCCTTGAAGACTCTGCACCCTTGCAAGCACTGAAACACCAACGTCGAACACAGGGATCTTCACAGCCCTGGGTTTGTTGAGCGTGAGAGACTAGCTGTTATTGCTGACGAATTAGGTTCAGAGCATCTCTCCATCGTCAAGCCGTACATGAGATCTCGCAACGTGAATTCCATTGCTTGACGTCAACCTGCAAATACTCATTCCATGTCACACATCTTCAGCAATCATTCTTAGCTTAACGGTCAGAGGTCCTGTAAGTCATCGGGTCAAGTCTCAATGCGTGGACTCAAAGAAGCAAAGACTTTTCACTCTGGCGCTCTACAGAAATGGCGTGTTCTGGAGCGGCAGGATGAAGTCATGCGAGACTGTTGGGCTATGGGCGGTTGTTGTTTTGTTCTTTTGCTTTTCGACGACTATGTTTCCGTGACTAAGTCAACGCTCCAAGTGTATGGTCAGTCCTTAGATGGGATTGAAGTACTATGCTTGGGCAAGCGTAGTTCAAGTATGCTGTTTTCCCTCGAACAAGCTACTCATGCCTAAACTCAGTGTGGTATTGGCGCTACAGCGCTCAACGCAACGTATTTTATGCACTTCCATTCTCCGTCATCCTCAAGACGCCAATGCCACTGGCACGTATTCTCGCGATGCAGATCGCCATCATCAATCCCAGCAATGTCAATGTTCATCCAAACTATTGCTCGGCGGCCGCCTTGCTTGAAGTCGATGGTTGTGCTCGATGGGAAGACAACGTAGTCCGGATATTGCTTGGCGCGATCTCTCATGTACTGAATGGCGGTGCTCGCTCCATGTGTGGTGATAATGCCTCCTGGGAGCTCTCGTGAGTCTACAAAGTCCGAGCTCGCGTATTTGTGCAGCGTCTCGAAGGTGCGCGTATTGACACTGTTTATGATCTTGAGAGATCGGTCTATCAGTAGGCGGCTCGTATCTTCTTTCGCTGACATTGCGAGGCCCGAGCAGGGCTGAGAGAGAGCAGACTACTCGTGCCAAGAACGCAGAGTGATCTGACTGATAATGACTGAAAGTCAAGGAAAAAGGAAGGCGCAAGCGAACATCGCTAGCCTGCCAAGTCTTGTGGAGATGTCAGGGCTGAGTTGCGCCGGTGGCATGCAAGCCTCGAGGGACCTCACAAGGCTGATACAATCACGTCAGTAGGCAGTTTCGAACAATGGTGATTGGGAGCGACAGCCTAGAGTAATTCGATTCATCTTACGCTAGGTCTCTGTACCTCCAGCTCCAGACGACATTGTAAACCAGGATCTGGCCAAGTGTCTAGTGATGGTAGACATCGGGAACGATATTTAGATGCGGTCCAGATGTGGCTGCGAGCTGTATCGATCCAGTGACAGACACGGTTGATAGATCCCATATACTAATATGAGTATGGCCTTGAAGACGTACTTCGATACCGATTCCAAGGTAGGTAGTTCCCGGCAATGTCTTCGAGTCTCCTTCGCTGCCGGCTACGGTAATCGAAGCTGCAAGAAAATCGCGCAGTTCCAAGTCGAGCCGGAGATAGTCGGAATGATGTGGCGTGTAGCCTCGTCTAATCCCCAATTGCAGTATTGTTGGTATCTTCGTGATGTCGCAGGCCAAGCAATATGCCGAGAAAGAGCGGAGGGTGTTCAGGCAAAAAGTTCAGCCATGTCGCGGTTTGGCTTTGGCTTTTACACTTCCCGACAACACTCCTTGGGGCTTCTTTAGCTCAGCACCTCTCATCGCACCCTGCACCACAGATCCCTATGCCACCTCGTCAATCACTTTGCTTCTGCGTCGTGGGAGCGCTTCCGGACTATTCTCTAGCCATGCGATCTCCCGTCTGGACTGCACGCAGCCAGCTCATGCGGTCATCTCAGCCAGTCGATCCTCGCACGACGCGTCTGCTATGGCGGCAGTAGCCTCAGGAACGCGTCTTGCGGATTATGCTCACACCAATCAATCTTGACGCTTCCATGGTCGTCAACAGCTTGTCGCCATATCTCGATCTCTGGGCTTAGCTGTACCGCCTCGACCGAGAAGCGCCCAACGACGTGGTATCGCACGCCATCATGGTAGATTTCGGATGCGTCCTTCCGCATTGCAGCTTCCTTGATTGTCATGTTGAAGACATACACGCCTTGGCTGTCGAGATCATCCCTCTGGCCAACGACTCCATAGCGATAGGGCCGAGCGATGTCATTTTGCTTCCAACGAAGGCGCAAAGCCGAACCGAAATCTTCTGTGCATCGTTCTTGGAAAGACTGGTTGAGGCGACATTGTCGGTATCGATTGAACATGTCACCAAGGAGCACAGCATTCATGCCTGAGACAAGCTGTGTACTGCTGTCGAGACTTGCGATGTCAAATTCAGTGATCCAGCGGTAAGCTGGTCCATTGCCAAGAGACCCGTCGTATTTTGACATCACGACAGATACTTCGATATTGCAGAGATAGCTTTCATGCTCTCCAAAGGTCGAGCCTTCGATGCGCCGGCGAATCACAGGCTCTGCGAGGGAATATTCGTCCAGAAAGCGTGCATTCTGAAGGATGTTCGGGTGCTGATGACGAGCTGACAAGACTGTTCGAATATGATCGCCAATGGAGCGCTTGGTCTCCTGGTCGACCTGATACAGCGGAGGCTGAACATCCGGAGAAGACGTTAGAATCACGTCGAAGCGATCAGTCGGCACTGTCAGCTCTCCTGGAGCGCTATGATTGCTGTTGCGGTTGGTCAAAAACAGCCTGTCTCCGCGGAACACGAATGTTCTCAACGTAAAGCTGTAATATCGAATCTTTCGTAGGTCGTCATGGTTGGAAGATCTGGCCCATTCATTGTCGACATAGCGGCCAAGGAACTCTGTCGGAGTCTGCTTGAGCCAATGCTGATGGATATTCGCCTCTGAATATCCAGTCTGCGTAGGGTAAGATGCAAGGTCTGTCATCGCAAGGGTAGATCCGCCCATGACACGGACGGTAAGATCGTTTCAGTAGTGAAGCAGATCTCGTCTGCTTCACGCAAATCCATATGGACTTTCTTTTGCAATTCGAGCTCTTTCTTCCTGGCAGTTTTGCTCCAGATGGAGAAATGAACAAGATTTGTGGAGTGCGGAGAGCCGTTGCTCTTGGGGATCGTGCATATCTGGAGAAACCGGTCTACTTGTATCAACCAGATCGATGCCATTTTGACGTTTAGCGTTTCCTTGGAACGTAAGGCTGATAGCGCAGGCCTCGCGCGCCTATCCAGGGTACCGTGGTCTTCCGATACTGGCCTTGGCAGGGCATACTTCCTGTTCCTTCCGATGCAGCTTATACCATCAGATGCCTAAATGCCTCACAGCCCGGGTACGATGACATTGTGCTTTAGGAGAGGGAATCCTCGATCTCGAAGATAAACCACTGGACTTTCAGGCGATTAAGATGCGTGGATTACCCTGAGGCTTCTCAAGCCATCGGGGCTCCTCGTCAATTTACCATATCGAGGCACCGATCTGTAATTGAATACATCTCGACATCGATACCGAATAAACAGATGGTCTGTCTGAGGTTCTTCAAAAGATGAAAGTAGTTCTGGTCGGGACACATGATATCAAAGTGGACTTACAAGTCTTGATCTTCATGCTTGTCTACTCGCTGTCTCTAACAATCTCCTTCTCCAAAGCCTGCAATGTCAAAGTATCGATTGACATCCAGCTACTATCCAAATATTCCAAAGGCTTGTGCGGCAACAATGGTCGATTCCACGCCGCCGTCCCTTCAACATCTCGACGATACTCCCTGCCCTCAGGATCCAAAACATCATTAGGATCATAGTACCCTGGCAGTCCTCTCTCAGCATTCATCTCAAGTTCCCCTTCAACTCTCTTGACAGCGACTTGCCTCGCAGCCTCCAACATTTCTCCCTTCTCCTTCGTACCACTCCGTCGAACAGAATCAATGGCATTCTGAATAAGCGTCTCAGGTCTCAAATCTTGATACGCAATCGTGAGGGTATCATGGGTACTTTGTAGACCAATAGGCTGACCCAGTCTCCTACCAGCCTGTGATCTTTTCGAATGTGCGAATGCCAAGTCTCTGGCGCCGTGCAGGCCAGCGCCAGGTACGATCTCGTTCACCACTGGGGCGGATGCTGGAGTTCCGTGGATTGCTCCGAAGCCGGGAGGAGGTGATATAGGACTAGCAGCACCTAGTATTCGAAGGCGTTCGAAGAGTGCTTCTGTGGTGGTTTGATTGGAGCGAAGGGGCGAGTTTGGGTATGGGTCCACGACAGTGCGGGTCATGCAGGCTGGTAGTAGAATGCGGTTTGGGTCTGTCAAAAGACGTCGCAGTTTGGCATGCTGGATCTGGTTCTGCTGGGTTTGTGCGGGTGTGGGTGCTTCGTACACTAGATTCTGCAGGACGGGTGGCGAGTGACTGCGTCCGAGCATTTGTCGCGTCATGTGAACCTGCCTGTCGTGCTCCCAAGGCTTGAGATACTGAGGCCTAAGGAGCTCTGCATCGGTAAGAATGAGTTCTGCAGCTGGGCCGTTTTGGTTCAGGATAGGCTTCGTGTTGAACTCGATCAACTTCGGATTCTCCTCGTAAAGTGGTATACCTGAACAGTAGCCCATCAACCGCTGGGGAAGCTTTCGCGGCATAGTTGACACGCTCGACTTTGGCGCATTCGCGAACGCATGGAGTGCGCTTGCGGCGAAATGTGGGTCGCTGGTGAAGCAAAGTTGCTCATACACCCGGTTTGGCACGTCGGAATCTGCGCTGAGATAGGAGACGATCTCGTCATCGAGTTCCATGCCAGGACGACTGAGCTTCTGGTAGAAGTTCACTTTCCCAAGCCTTGAACCAAGCGTGAGAGGATGCCGATCTGGCACGTGCTTGTTGTTGAGCATGATATTGAAGAGTCGGTCATGATCAAGCACTGTCTTGAGCAGGTGCTCAAAGTTGACCTTCGGTCGGGCTTTGAACCAGGGAAGCTTTTCGACGTGCAACCCCTGCTGTCGACATCTAAGTGCGAGAACTGCTGCAATGTCAATATTGCCTGTCAAGCACGGGCATGCAACACCCTGTTCATCAAGCTCTGACGTATGAAGCTCGCACGCAACTGCCCTGCTCGGCGGTCTTAGAAAATCCGGAAGAGTTGTGTTGAAGTGAGAAGATTGTAGATGAAAGCGTGGCTGTATCAAACGACGCTTTTCGTTGCGATAAGGTATATGGTAGTAAGACTTGCGCGGCGTGAGTTGGTGCAGGTGAGCGAATGTGCTATACAGGACAGTCATGTCCTTTTGCAGATTCCACCACAGCTTGATAATCATAGGATCGAACAAGAATTCAGCGAGCAGATGCATCCCAGCCACAGTGTGCTCGTTCGGATTCTCAAGCATATCAGATATGCAGAAGTTGGTGATATAGCGGCCTCCGACGTTGAAAACCATAGTCGATCCAAGTGGTTCGACTTCGCCCTTGTCAATAAGCGTCTGGACTTCTTCCGAACATGATACGCTCTCGAGAGCCTCCTCTGGATAAAGCTTGAATTCTAAGTCGACAGAGGTGCGAAGAAGTTCGTAGGCGTGCTGACCACTGTGGGTGCGAACGTTGCGTCCCTGGTTGGGAGCAAAGTCCATGGCTGATTTGAGTCGAGAAACTGCTTCTGCGATGTCACGAGGATCGCGTACGAATGTCTGCCAGGTGTCGTGTCGTTGGAGTTGATCTGTAGTCATGATCATAGCGCTGTTCGATCCTTTCCCGTAGGTATTGTCGCAAACAATTTCCATAGCACCGTCGTCTGTGGATCTCATGACCCAGCTGAACCGCTTCGTCTGCATGCCGTCTGCGGCGGCCGGCCCATTGTCTCCAGAGCTGGGAATCTGTTCCCATCGGAGCAGGAGTTCCACTAATTCTCGCCCGCTATTATCGGGAACAAGAGCAGCGAACTTTACCGCCATGCCAAGATATCCAGTCTGCTGAAGCACAGCGACCGAAGGCGCGTCCTCTTCACCGACCAGATTCAGAATGCCATTGACTTTGCGTAGGCGGTCACCACAGCGTGCAATCTTGCCATACACGCGCAATCTGATGTGAAGCGCCATGGCGACTGTCCAGAGAACGTCAGTGTTTGATATAAAATCTGGGCTCTCAAGCGCAGTGAACAGTGGGTAGTGGGTTGACTCAATAAAGTCACGCTCTCTTCGCATGTACTCAGCATGGAGGGGATGATGCTCATTAGCTCGCACTTCGATCGCGAAACGGAGCACAGCGTCGCTTATATGGCCATATGCTAGGTAGTCTCCTATCAGTATCTTGGCCAAGCAGCGATACAGCGAATTGCCGCGAATTGAGTCCCTCTGCTGTGAACTTCCGTGGTTCTGTTCAAACACATTGTAGTACATGGGCGAAGCTCTGACAGAAGCTGATACATGCTGCACATTAGTCTGGTGTGCTTCGAGTCGCGGTGTGAAAGACGAGGCGGCAGCGTCTAGACGGCTTGTGACGCCGTGTTTGAGCGGTGCTGGAGGCGACTCGACTTGCGATAGCCTCTCCTCTAGCTCATGGGTGCCATTAATCCCTGGAGCCTGGGTCAGTGCTTCAATCGGAGAGATATCAGCGCAGTCAGTGACACTGTCGATCCGCAAATGCTGCATAGATGGGGAGGAGTTGAGCAGATCGCAGTCCTGCGGTTCAATACACGCAGAGCTGGACACCTCTGTCTTCTCATTGCCCTCTAATCCGCGCTGTTCCACTTGTGACGATCTGTCTGCCATGTCGTGCAACAGCAAGGTCGCGATGCAGGCCTGCGAGCAGATGTGTCAGTGGAGAAAGGTGCTGCCATGTGGTCCAGAAGGAGGTGCGCTGCGTTGGCCTGGAGACTGAAAAGTGAATTGCTCCAGGTGAAAATCCACCAACGCCTCGAGTGCTGACGGAAGTAAACAAAAGGACTTCCATGCTGCCTAAGGCAAAGCTTGTTAGAAAGTGAATGACGGAGAAAATGCATATAGTTAGCTGCTTTCGAGAGTATAGAGGAGAACTAGTGACTTGGTAAGCATATTGCAGAACTCAAGGCTGCGTCAAGATGTGTGAGGGAGAAGAGCGCCGCGAGGATATGCCAGCCGTCGATGCCTGCACCTTGCTTAGGCACAAAGAATGCTCAATGCCGGCTATGTTTCTTTGTATGCAGTCTCGCCTTTATCGACGACGTGGGGGGCCTAAGGCACCAACGTGAAGAGCCTCGAGTGGGACGGTGGCACAGAAGGGACTTTGCCTGCTTATTCAAGTTTGCCTGGTTGGCTCCAGCGGGAAAACATACTGGAAGATTGGCCTTTTGAACTTCCCAGACGCTCTGGAAAGATTTAGGCAAGCTCACGTACATGCCTTGGCCGGATTGGAAAGTCCAGGGAGGTTTTGCTTGAACAACGTATGTAGGGCTCGAATAGACATGGCGAGCATTGTGGTATATTCCTGATGGCCACGTTAGACTCAAAGCTCTCATGCTCAGCAAGAGACTTGGTTTGCTGTTCCACACAAACTATGGCCACTCAATCAGCAGATCATGAGCACCTCAAACAAGGTGGAAATTCGTTCTTGCAAGGAATGGCATATAGCCAAACACCAGTAAGCTCGCGTGGAGATCTTCCTGAGAGGACTGACTTGCGTATGTGTATTTTCCCTAGCGGCGGTCAGAGGGCATAGCATTTGGCGAAATCCCACAAAGCTTCGAGGAAGCAAAATGGCAGTGTGCTTCTCGGTCGGGAGTCGCTGGGCCTGCGAGATGGATGACAGATTCTGGAATGTGATACTGACCACATCCCAATGTCTGTGTTACCACACCAAGGATGCTCGTCCCCATGACTTCAATACTTCTCAGAGCTTGACCTCTTTTTGCTTGTCACATATTTCTTTCTCGTTGTTTCGTAAATGTTTCCAAGGAGTAATGCACTCTCTTCAATATTCGAAGCCCAGGAAATGGTGAGATGGATCTTCTCGGCAAGGCGCAATGTACAACGTATCATTACATTGTGGACTGGATGTGCGTGTGATCGAGGGGTTTGCATGTGATGCCGCCATGTTGGTGAAGGAGGAAGAGATTGCTTGCGGCGTTTCGGGAGAGATCGATCTCATCTCGCTTTCCAACCAGAGCTTGGTCCATCAAGCCTCGCAGATCCTTTAGCCGATCAGGCCGACAATAGAGCATTGGCAGCAGCATTGAAGGAAACATATCCATATTCATTCCTTTGATCGATTACATCTGGGCCGTCTCGTCGATGCAGCCAGTGCTACGCTCGTTTCGCTGCAGGCGGGCGCCCAAGACCAAGACCCTTGCCCACAGCCATCCCACTTCGTCTGCGAGACCCGCCACGATCCTCCAAACTCATTCGCACCTTCACCTTCATTCGCACGCGACCAATTGGCAATCACATGTGCGAAGCCTTGCAACTTCCGCTAGACATACAGCTCCCATAAACGCCACCACTCGCAGTCCGCCGACACAACTCCATACAAATAGACACATAAAGACATCCCGCAGGCATTGCTCGAGCAGACGACACAACATGTGCAGACGGGAGGCGGAAGGCGCCGATGCCAATATGGACATCAGCAAAGGCAGAGAAGTGCTGCCGAAGAATGTCAAGCCGTTGCATTACAATGTGACACTTGATCCGAACTTTGAGAGCTTCAAGTATACTGGCACAGTCGAGATTGAGCTTGACGTGGTAGAGGAGACTGAGTCAATATCACTGAATGCTCTCGAGCTGGACATCACGGAGACGAAGCTTGTCAAGACTTCAGATGGCAATGTTATCGCCGCCTCGCCGACTCTTAGCCACGATGAAGACTCGCAAACGACCAAGATCGACCTGCACCAGACCGTGCCTGCAAACACCAAGGTGACCCTCATCCAGAAGTTCATCGGCACACTAAACGATAACATGGCTGGCTTCTATAGATCATCCTACAAGGGTGCAGACGGCAATGATGCATACATTGCAACAACACAAATGGAGCCTACCGATTGTCGGAGGGCGTTCCCATGCTTCGACGAGCCAGCACTGAAGGCCACCTTCACAGTGACACTGGTCGCAGAGAAGAAGCTCACTTGTCTCAGTAATATGGATGTTGCCAGCGAGAAGGAGATTGAGAATGGTCGAAAGGCCGTCACGTTCAACAAGACCCCGCTCATGTCTACTTATTTGCTGGCATTCATCGTCGGCGAGCTGCAAGTGCATGAGATCAACTCCTTCCGTGTGCCAGTGCGCGTTTTCTGTACTCCGGACAAGGACATCATACATGGCCACTTCTCCGCGGATCTGGCAGCACGGACGCTGAAATTCTACGAAGAACAATTCGACAGCGAATTCCCGCTTCCAAAGATGGACATGGTCGCGATCCCCGATTTCTCAGCAGGCGCTATGGAGAATTGGGGTCTGGTCACCTATCGTGTCGTCGACCTTTTGCTTGACGAGAAGAACGTCAGTGCATCCACAAAGCAACGTGTCGCTGAAGTCGTGCAGCACGAGCTTGCTCACCAGTGGTTCGGTAACCTGGTCACCATGGACTTCTGGGATGGCTTATGGTTGAACGAGGGCTTTGCTACCTGGATGTCGTGGTACAGCTGCAACATCTTCTATCCAGAATGGAAGGTCTGGGAAGGCTACGTCACAGATAATCTCCAGTCTGCCCTTGGCCTGGACTCGCTGCGAAGCTCACATCCAATCGAGGTGCCTGTAAAGCGAGCCGACGAGATCAACCAGATCTTCGACGCCATTTCGTACTCCAAGGGTTCATGTGTGCTGCGCATGATCTCTAAGCATCTGGGCGAGGACGTTTTCATGCAAGGCATCAGACAATATCTCAAGAAGCACGCATACGGAAACACTACGACGGGTGATCTATGGGCAGCGCTTAGTAACGCCAGCGGGAAAGACGTTGAGCGTGTCGCCGACATTTGGACGAAGAACATCGGCTTCCCTGTCGTCACTGTCACAGAGGATGCCAAGAACAGCTCCATCCACGTTAAGCAGAATCGCTTCCTCAGGACAGCTGATGTCAAGCCAGAGGAAGACAAGGTCCTCTATCCAGTGTTCCTCGGCTTGCGCACCAAGAATGGCATCGACGAGGAGCTCACGCTGAACAAGCGCGAGAGCGACTTCAAGGTCCCAGATCTTGACTTCTTCAAGCTGAACGCTGACCACTCTGGTATCTACCGCACCTCATACCAGCCAGAGCGACTCAAGAAGCTGGGCGAGAACGCCAAGGCTGGTCTGCTGAGCGTTGAGGACCGAGCCGGCATGATCGCAGATGCAGGTGCGCTGTCCGCTGCTGGCTACCAGAAGACAGACGGTCTGCTGTCTTTGGTGAAGGGCTTTGACACCGAGCCTGACTTTGTTGTATGGGATGAACTTGCTGCTCGTGTAGGCTCCGTCAGATCTGCATGGATTTTCGAGGACCAAAAGATCAAGGATGCCCTCAAAGCGTTTGCGCGTGACTTGTACAGTAAGAAGGCGCACGAGCTTGGGTGGGAGTTCAGCGATAAGGACGGCCACATCGAGCAGCAGTTCAAGTCCTTAATGTTTGGTGAGTTTTGATGTCCGAATGAGATGAGACGCAAGCTAACACTATTCGCAGGCACCGCTGCATCTGCAGGTGACGAGAAGACCAAAAAGGCCGCCTTCGACATGTTCGAGAAGTTCGTTGCCGGCGACCGCGCTGCCCTTCACCCTAACCTGCGCTCCTCAGTGTATGGTGTCGTCCTCTCCAATGGAGGCAAGAAGGAATACGATGCACTCGTGAAAGAGTACGAGACAGCCTCATCAAGCGATGAGCGCAACGCTGCGCTTCGCTCACTTGGCCGCGCCCGTGATCCTGAACTGATTCAACGCACCTTGGCCTATTCCCTCAGCAAGCACGTAAAGGAGCAAGATATCTACCTGCCTCTTGCCGGACTTCGGGCTCATCGCGAGGGTATCGAAGCGTTCTGGGCTTGGATGAAGGAGAACTGGGACACCCTCAAGCAAAAGATGCCACCGTCGTTCACCTTGCTGGGTTCAGTCGTTTCCATGGCTACATCGTCCTTCACTAAGCAGGAGCAGCTTGACGATGTCAACAAGTTCTTCGAGGGTAAGAGCACTAAAGGTTTCGATCGCAACCTGGCGCAATCAAACGATGCTGTCAAGGCCAAGATCGGCTGGCTGGAGCGCGATTCTGAGTCCGTCACTGCATGGCTCAAGGAGAACAAATACTTGTAAAATGTGGGGCGATGGACATGAAATAGAGCTGCGATAGATACCAGCGCAAAAAGTACTCACATTGCTCTACAAGTTTTCCGGTACGTTTTCGGTGCTCCAGCTCTCAGACTTCGGCGACTTGTCTACGTAGATGTAGACATCCGCTGGTTGCCGCAAAATCAGCACCAATGATGAAAGTAAGACAGCGTTGCGCAGTACTTTGCTCGGTGACCGTATTGAAGTCAACTCGTACCTCAAAACATCCCACGAAAGCTGTGACGTCGAAGTTTCGGCGCAACTTCGCTCAACAGATCCTGGTGATGTTCACGGTTTACTCCATTTGGGGAAGCCGGGGCAGTGGGTAAGAAATGTGGTTCTTGAACTGTGCGCGCTGCTAATTCTGCAAAGGTATGGAGTTTTGTGAGGAGAAGATGGTGGAGAGGGAATGCACAGTTGTTTTGTCTGTCGAGGCAGCATAGGAGATGATGGTTGTAGGAGAGAAGGAAGGGAAGGGGCGCACTAGCCATGTGTTTAATAATGTAATTAACTAGTTAATTACCAGATAGTTATTAATTCAGTTAATAATGGTTAGTAATGGTTAATCATATGTTTAAACAACACCTTATAAAAGCGGGTGTATGTAAAAGAGGTAAATAAATACGCTAGGGGACACTATTCTCGTTAGTTCTCGCTCCGCCCTATTACGAGAGCTTACTATCGACTAAATCAATTTAGAAACTACTAGATTCGAGCCCTTGTCGTCGCCTCCGAGCTTAAACCGTAGGTCTTAGCGAGGTTAGAAGGAGGCTAGATTCTCTAGCTATATTTCTTAACTCGTACTCTAACTTCTACTAGAGTATAGCGGTTCTTAATCGGCGCTCGGCGTACCTTCGGAAGGCCTTCTAGACTAATAACAACGTATAGAATAAGTAGAATATCGTAGATTCTAAGGGAGGGCGAAATTCTAGTCCTCTAGCTAAGATTTATAAATCTAGCCTCTAAGTAACGAATATACTTAGAATATAACTATATTAGCTAGTATATA
>AWYD02000009.1:0-110102 GCA_000504365.2 Pseudocercospora pini-densiflorae CBS 125139
AAGACACCATCATCGTCGAGCATATCGTAGACCTGCTTCAAGAAAGTGCCAAAGTATCTCACACCAACGTGCTCAGCCATTTCGAGACAAGTGATTTTGTTGTAGCCACCTTGTGGCAATGGGATATCGCGGTAGTCCATGCAAAGAATACGACTCTGCTCCTCTGGAATGCCAGCCTTGCGAAGACCAGCATTTCCCCAAGCAGTCTGGTTGCGGCCAAGAGTGACACCAGTAGCCTCTGCGCCGTAGTTGACAGATGCGAACTTGGCGAGTGTTCCCCAGCCACAGCCAATGTCAAGCATCTTCTCGCCAGGCTTCAGACCGATCTTCTCGCAGACGATTGCCAATTTGTTGTCCTGCAACTGCTCGAGGCTTTCCTCCTTGTTGATGTCCGAGACGATACCACTTGTGTAGATCATGCGCGGGCCCAAGAACCAGCCGTAAAAGTCATCACCACGATCGTAGTGGTCACGGACCTGCTCTTCATCTTGAGATCTAGTGTGCATGATAACCTCAGGCATCATGCCAGTCAAGAAGAACCAGTAGAGGCTCAAGGTGAAGCGGAAATTCGCCCAGTCGTGTCTGTACTCCATAGTCTCAAGCATGTCGCCCTTGATATCCACTTCGTTGTTGAAATACATCTCGTGAAATGTCTCCATGGGAATCTTATTCTTGCCACGGTACTTCATCTTATCGCTGTCCTTCTTGAAAGTGAGGTAGTTCTCGATTGGGAGACCTGGGAACTTGGCTTTTTCGTTGAGACGAGGGGACATGGTAGAGGCAATGGTCCAGAAGGCCATCAGGATCGGGATCGCGGTGAAGATAGCAATGAGCAGCCATGTGAACAGACCTCCGCCAATCTGCCAGGAGATATAGGCAGGAATTCCGCCTAGAAGGGTGAAGAGGAAGTAGTTGTTGAAGGTATCGCTGCCAGGACCGTCGGCGGGGAGAGGAGCATTTTTGATGGACGGGTACTACATTTTCAGATGTCAATGGCTGTCAGTGAATCTTCCAGAGCCATGCATACCGAAGTTGTGCGAACGCCATAGTTCTGCGATTCAGGCTCAGGAGACGGTGCTGCCGGGGTGTGGATGAACTCGAAATCGTCTTCTGGCAGCGAATCGCCCTTCACTTTGCTGCGAGGGAGCGCCATCGTTGCGAGTTCTGGTGTCAATGGCTCAGAAGGTCGACGGCGGTGAGAGACACACGTCGCTTGCTGCTCTCTGAATTTCACCACCAAGATTCCCAGGACCCTGGAGCTCTCAAACCAAGCCAGCCCCACTCTGGTCTCTTGGCAGCAAGGATGATCATCAGGTACGCGTCGACCTTGAGAAGCAACTTCATCTCGTCATTCACCACCATCGATCCCACCTCTGCTTCATCATCTGCCTTTGCTCCTCCGAGACTGTCACCTCCGGTGCCATCGTGACGCGACAGGCAACGTGAAGGGGTCCGGCGCGGCATCGATGTCTTGCAAGGACGTGAGATCAGCCCAAGCCTTCATGCGAACACAATGGCCTCAGACAGAGCAAAGCATAGTTTCGCGTAGGAAACGCTCAGCTTATTCATCTGCTCGATGTATCACAGCGAGCATACCGTCGGATGCACTCATTGGTGCTACCCTAACCTGCGGCACAAAAGTTGCTGAAGGATTCATCTTTAGCGCGGCTAGATCTCAGCTTGCACCGCGATATGGCACTATTAATAAAGTCTGTCGCGATGCCACACCGGTGACTGTTACAAGTCCTTCTGCACTCTTCACGTCTGATTTCCTTCTGATGGACGTGACAGCGCTCTGCTAACTCACAGCACGACGATGGCCAAGTCTACGATGAGGACCTTGGGATGGTTCCGGGATGCGAGGATCGTAATGCTATGCGCGCTTGTGGCAGCAGCTCTATTCGCAATCGGCCATCATCTGTTCTACTCCAGCTTGCAGGGTCAAGACATCTCTCAAACCACATTCGATCAAGCCAGGAATATCAACATCGGTACTGCCTTCGCCTTTCTGGTCAAGATCTGCCTGTCCATCGCTATCGGTGCAGCGTACGGCCAGGTGCTGTGGCGTACATTCCTGAGCAGAAGCCTCAGAGTTGCACAAATCGACTCGCTATCATCGCTGATCACCTCACCTGGGCTCGATGGCATCGGTCATGCTTTCAGATTCCCAGCCCTGATGGGTGTGGCTACTATTGCCTGGTTCATTTCCGTGGCAACCATTTTCCCACCCGGTACTCTCTCCGTGCACGGCGATGTTGGTAGTAATGAGACTAGTCTGACTGTACCTACACTGGATTTCTCGCAGCCTATCATTTCGCGCGTGGACGGACGCAGCATTAGTGCCTCTGGTATCAATGTGCAACCAGGAGATCCATCATACTACACGTTCCCTGCGCCACCGCGTGCCATCGCCTCGGTTCTCTCAACAATGACTGCTTTCACTGGTATACCAAGAACCTCAGGAGCACAGTCCAATATCTCATACGGCGTCAGCTTCTATGGTCCTGCCCTGCAATGCTCGACATCTCAGGTCAATACAACCCCGGTCTTCTGTGATGGCACTGAAGGTCTGCCCAAGGATAGTGTATATTACACATCATTTCTGAAATATCCACAAGACTCTGGATCATCCTTTCACAAATTCTGGGACCTGAATGCTTCGCTCCCTTCCGGTGGCAATGGTACGTTATCATGCAACGAGATAACCAGCTATCGGACCACAGTTTTTGGAAACACGCCACCTGTGCTGTACGTCGTCTTGCTTGGAACCGAGACAGCCAACCTCACTGGCTGGAACGTGACCACATGTCAGCTGCAGAATGCGACCTACTCTGTCAACACGAGCTTCCCAGATGGTCAACAGGTCATTACTGCAAAGGCCGATGAGTTCACGCCACTGAAAGACACCATTGATTACTTCCAGGGTTATCATGGCAACATATCGGACATCACCAACCTTACTGCAGGCACGAACGGCATTTACAACTACCTCGCGATGATGTCTTTGATGGGTCAGATCACGGTCGGCACTGTTAACTCTGGGTCTGGTGCGCAACAGATGTCGTATGAAGAGGGTGCTTCGCTGGACGTGACCTCCGCTGAGACGCCTTCTATCTTCAGCACAGTTCTTACCACCTCACCGGAAATGCAGGCGCTACATGAGACCGTCTTCACGCTCTCAGATATCTCCAACATCGAGGACTCTGCCTTCGATGGCCCTACCACAGCACCGCTGGCACAACAACTCGAGGAACTATTCCAAAACCTTACCGTGGCAATGTCCACTAACCCATCCACCTCCTCGAATCAGTCAGTAACAGGGCTCATCGAATTCCCCATCAACAGATACGCATACCAAGCAGAGCATTTATGGATTTCTTACGGTATCGGAATCCTTCTTACAGCCCTCATAGTGGTGCTTGGATACTTCGCTGTTGCATCAAATGCCGCACCTTACAGCATCAGGTACTCGACATTCCTTCGCACCACACCTTGGCAAACAGCGGAAAAGTCTCTGGCAGGCGATGCCCAACTCGGAGACCGCGGATCCGACCCTGTGCCATCGCAAATTGAACGTTTGCAGATACATCTTGGCAATGCTATGTCAAGCGGAGTTGAGAGCGAGATACTGCTCGGCGATGCTCAGAAGGCTGGAGTAACTCCTATGGTGCATCTTCGAAGCTCGCCGAGCAATAACAGCCTTTGATGTGCCTGGTCTGAATCTTCCAGATCATCTGCGAAGCACACAAAAATGAGACTTCAAGCACAATTTTTGACTCCTCGAAAGCCCTGCTCCCGCTGAGTTTGCTGGATCATGGATCAAAGGAGCTCGGCGATGTATATGGCTCTCAGCCTTCAGCTTATCGGTCTCTACCACCGGGCAGATAGACAGCAACATGTCAGACACCTCTCGCAACAGCGAAACCGAAGAACTTCGCGCTCAGCTTCCAGGATCCTTGAGCGACGCCATCGATGGGTCCACTCTAGACCACATCAGGATTCAAGCTGTTCACATACCGTTGGATCAAGCCAAAAACTCTGCAAACATCCTTCAACAGCTATACATAAAATTACGACTTCATCTGATTTCGTTGCGCCACTTGGTCCAGGACGCCACGCGGAACAAGCAAGTCCTTCTAGCAAGAGCAGATGGGGGTACAGATGATGAATGGCCTTCCGGCAATCACGGTTGATATTGAGGTCAAGGATGAGGATGAAGTGAATGCCATGTCCGATGCAACTGCTCGTCAGCGAGCTTGGGACATTGCAGAGGAGGTTGTGTTTATGAATTCAAGGATTGAACAAGAGAGGCAGAGGTTGACGGGACTTGACGATGAAGTCAAGGAGCTAGAGGGCAGGCTGTCGTGAGTCGAGCGACGCTTGAGAACTAGGAGGCCTCCGTTGAGTTATCCATAGATTGAAGTTTCGACAGTGCGTCCTCAGAGCGGACAATGTTGCACTCCACGATCGATGTCTAAGTCAAGCATCCGAGCGCACCGTAATGTTGAAGTACAACTGGCTCCGGCCTCACTCTGCTGCTGCTTGTAGAGGTTCGGGCTTCATACCGTCCGTTTGCTCTACACTCGAGACGACTTTGGAGATCACATAGCACTTCTCAGAATTTCACTCATCCCACATCATCAGAGCGAAATGCTAGCAACCCAGCATTGACACAAAAATCTCCACAAACGACCACTGTAATTCCAGAATATCAGCAAATCAAGAGATCAAACAGCATTTCACAAACACATTTTCCAATGAACTAAATCAAAGTATGTCCCAAAATCCCCTCCCTCTTTTCCTTGTCAATAACTCCCGGTCGTAGCATAATATCTTCACAATACCCTCCAGAGTCTCATTGGTGGATGAGCCACTTCCGACACTTATTCAATTTGAGAGCCCGAGAACGCGCGTCAGAGCAACGGCTGAAAATTCAATTCCAAGGGGAGTGATGCGTGAATCGGCTCAAGTTCGGAAGCAGGCGACAGATAATGTAGAGCACGTTATTTGGTCTCGAGAAGAAGGAAGAGGGAAGAGAGGGCACAATGTGATTAGAATGCAGTATGGGAGAAAGGTGAGATTGAGAGAGGATGATGTGAGAGCCAGAGAGTTGGTCATTCGTCGCGGAGGCGTTCGTTCGCGACAGGAGCGATTGGTAGAGATGGACTTAATCCAGCTTGGAAGGGTTGTGCTTGGTGGCTCAAGGTGATATAAGAGACTTTTGCTGATGCTCGCTCAGCCTGACGAGAGCTTGAGAAGATCTGATTCTGGGTAGATGTATGAAGCGTTAGTCACGAGTTACGAGCACAGGCCAGGCTCGGAACTCCGATAGCGCTTGGTAGATGATCGTGACTTGAAGGGGGGAACTTCGAGTAGGAGGTCTTCGATCACAGTGACCACTGTCCCCGGTTCAGCATTGCTCGCCACACGCATGACGAAGCATTGAGAGTCATGACCGCAGCATCCAATGGTCTGGGTCGTATAGTGGCCCATCGTATCGAAAAGCGTCGGAAAAGGTCGGCTCGAATGCTGCTTCGTGTTGCACAAGCAATATCAGCAACCTCATGATCGTAGAGCACTCGTCCTCATTAGGCGAATTATATCGTGCCACGGTGCACCATGAATGATGACTGTCGCGCGTCCAATTGCTGGTATGGAGGTGATGTCAACATCGAGAGCTAGAGAGAGGGCTTCGAGAGGCAAAAAAGTGATTCTGCGTATCCATTCTCATCCCGATTGTGGCAATGCACGGGCCTCGTGTGACATTTCTTCAAAATTGTCCCTTGCTAGCCTGCAACAGGTCATTCCACGTCCTGTTGACGAAATCATGCGTTCTCGATACTTCTGGACTGGACTTCTAGGCGCCGGCAGCAATCACTAGATGCTTCAGCTCATCAAGACGGCCAAGCTGATGTTTCATCTGGGTCGCTCCGGAGTCGCTGAAGTGCCGTTGGCATTGCCCTAGGCCATGCAAAAGTCTTTCGTTGGCTCGCGGAGCATCCCCGAGAAGCATCTGTCGCAGAAAATCCACCGCCACATCACCGCGCATGACAGCCATTTCTCTGTCGATTCTCCCGAACTTCTGGTGCTGGGAGAGGCGCCCTAGTCAAATTCTCTTTGGTGCAGGGCGGTGAATAGACTTTTTGACCTATCGTCTTCATTGCTTCTGAAGCCACACGTTCCAACACACCATGGATGATAACGGACCGTGGAATAAAACTCCCATCTCGTAAAGATGCCTTTGCTGTGTCGCACCAAGAGCGCGGGAGTCTGGCCCGGTCCTAGCGCTCCAAGTCAAGCGATAGTACGCTCCTGTAATGGTCTCACGCCTGTTCTTGTTCGCAGATGTCGCATTGGAATTTGGCGTCGCTAAGCAACGTTTCTCATTTCTCGCTGGCTAGATCGCGCTGAGGTGGCCAAAGCATTGTCAGATCTCCTGGCCGCTTGGGTCATCAGGGATGCCAATCTCACACTTCTCATGCTCAGAGAGAACTTCTGGATCAACTTTTAGCCAGTGATTTCAGTCGTCATCATCATGTACTTATTGAACAGAATCAATCGTAGCAGCTGAAAATGCACAACCCATAACTTGCTAATGCGAGTGAGCCCTATAACATCTTGCCTTGCTTGATGCCCGGCTCTGCTGACATTGTGCCCAGTGCCTACGGTCGAGTCGGAGGCCGACCAAGCTAGAGATACTCTGCTTGTGTCGGGTCTGGATCGATTCACTGGTCGACTGTACTGATGGTGACAAGGCTACTCCAGCTCTTGGCACGCCGTCTCTTCGGGCGGAGCCGTTCCTCGTGGGTCGACAAGGTCGAAAATTTGCGACTGGAAGATAATTAAAAGATAGCCGCGGTCACCGCCAGATGACAGCTCAGATGTGCTTGACCATGCTCATGCTCATTCTGATGCGTGAGCACGATCCGAATCCTGGCGAAGCAGGACCGAGTGGTCCACGTGTCTAGGCGTTCATATCGCGATGTAAATCCTTGCAAGACTATATTCGACGCGTTCGCGTGTTTGGGTTCACAGGTAAAGTGGCCTTCAACGAAAAGATGGCTGCAAACGAGCCATGCGTCCATCGGAGAGTGAACAGATCAGCCTGAGGCTGAGAAAGTGGCGAGGATCGTGGCCATGAGCGTTCTTACGGCCGATTCGAATATGCTGTACAGGCAAGGTCTTCTCCTGAGGATCAAGATGCAGGTCGAGCAGCAACGTTTACCAAATCTGCCTTCCTTGCCTCCACGCTGGACTCCAATGATGACAAGACTTTCGATGGTCGGATTTGTTTCGGAAGGACATTCGAAAGCTGAATATTCTGGAGGCGAGAGTTTCGGGAAGTGGTCCGCTGGTTGCCCTGGTTCTCGGCTCAAGCCACACTCTATTCGCACGCGTCCAACTTCAGCTTGAGCACGAGCGTCTCTTAGATATGTAGCACAACGAGAGTGGTTTCAGCATTGGACGTCGAACATTACGGACTGCGCGACGCGCTCGACTTGACATTGCCATAATGGGCTACCGTGGATATCAACCCTCATCTCCAGCATCTCGGTGGCTTCGCCGTCAAGACCACGATGCCTCAGATTCGGACACGGATGCAATGGAATGCTGTGGAGAGCAAGACTTCTTGTACCTGGAGCCGACAGGCGGAGACGACAATGTTGCGCAGCGAGATAGCAGCTTAGGTCTCACCGATATACCAAACACTGACTTGGCCATCGAGATGGCCTCGCCACAGACCCTACGAACGTTGCTTCGCATGATGGTGCAGTCGCAACCGATGTGCATGGACTTGGCGAATGCCTACTTCTCGCAGAGGCAAAGCAGCGGCACACCTTCACGAAAGCGAAGAGCTCGCGAGACTTGCCAGCACTGTCAAGTGGAATTCGATCCTGCTGATATCGCAAACGAGAAGTGCATCTATCATCCAGGTGAGGACATGACACAATATGCTGTGTATCCTGAAAAGTTCTTCTGACCAAGCTTGTAGGGCAAAAACAAGTCGCACAGGGTCTTGCGGTGTTTGAGCCTCTCTTTTCACAAAGCGGAAGCTGCGCTTCGATTGACCAAGAAGCGGAAGCTGAAGTGAGATGGACCTGCTGCCAGCAATCTAGTTCTGCGGTGGGCTGTGTCTGGGCAAGACATCAAGCTTCTGTCGAGAGACGTAAGCGGCCCTGATGACTATCAGCCTATGGTGCGTGCCTGGAATCGTGGATCGACGGACTCCCTGCCGAATTCTCCGTCTGCCCTACCGAGGGAGCCTAGGTGACATCCCTGTAGGCAGTACGATTGCCTATTCGCGGCCACCGCGTTATGTGTCCTGCAGGCGTCACATGGAGCTCGTCTCGATCGTTGCTGCGGAGCAGATCTAAACGCTGCAGCATCGGAATGGACCGACAAACTCAAGCCTGTTGAAAGGCGATGATACAAACCGCTGCAGACTGCGCATAAGAGCGTCAAAGGGCGGCCGGCAAGAAGTCCGCGGCCTCGATAATTGGACTGATATGCATGCTTGCCATGTCATGTACCAAAGTTGCTTGACGAGGAACAACGGAGGATCAACTCGGAATCCCGGCGCGCCTGTTTGTGCCACAGTCCCCACCTTGATTCGCTGGCAACCCGGGGTGCCTGGTTCTCTCTTTCCAGCACCTGCCCTGAAAGAAGCATGCTGTGCCGTGTTCTTTCTGCTCAGCGCCTTTTTCGTATCGAGGGCGCTTAGAAAGCCGGC
This sequence comes from Pseudocercospora pini-densiflorae CBS 125139, assembly GCA_000504365.2. NCBI lineage: Eukaryota > Fungi > Ascomycota > Dothideomycetes > Mycosphaerellales > Mycosphaerellaceae > Pseudocercospora > Pseudocercospora pini-densiflorae. The sequence goes on from AWYD02000009.1 coordinate 8,732, forward strand.
CGGGCGCCTAGGAGCTGCAGCATCCCGACCACGCGTACATACGTCAATGTACGCAGCCTTTTTCAACGTCAGGTCTTCGAAAAGCCTTGTTCTATACGGCGTGTGTCGAGATATGTCTTCTTCGACCAAGATCTTGGCAGACGTCGGACAATCCTCCACAGAAAGTCAGGGATGAGAGACGTTGGCGTCTCGTGATACATTTGGCTACTGTGCGTCTGTCAAGGAGGCGTGACGTGCAGCACGACCCGCCATGGGTCCTTCCAGGGCAAGTTAGATCGCCCACGGACCGAGCCATGTGTCACTCTAAAGGGAACCACGATGGCATACACTCGCAGCGGGATTGGCCGAATATGCATTCCATCGTTTTAGCTTGATGTGCGTAGTCCATGCACTGCAAGAGTGGTCAATGGGTCCGCAAGCACGATTATGGTTCGCAATCCTTGACAAGTCCTCAGATCTCATTGCCGTGGCACAAGGCTGCCTTTAAACTCCACAGTGCTGCGGGCCGTTCCATGAGACACTTCGGGGAAGATGGAAGAGACCCATACCCCATCTCTGCAAGTCCCGGATACTGGGAGCTCCATCTAGCTCGAGCGATGCACTGATGGTCTGTTGAGCCCCAAAAGTCGGTGAAATGGTGTGCAAGTTTCTGCAAAGTTGAACAAGAGTATGCTGTACGCCCATGCCGCAGGACTGATGCTTCGATCATTGTATTTAAAGCATGAAGGAGAAGTAGTTGGGCAAATTCTCTTCACCTCTCGCCGCACCGACCAGCTCCAGCAAAGAAAGCCAGTACATCTGATCGCGCCGAGACCTTGCTTCACTAAGGACCACATGCATCGCCCTGGCTCTTCGGGACCTTCTTCACCAGTCTCCAGCAGCTCGACCGGATCTTTGGATTTGACTCCTGCGTCGACGATCGAGGAAATGAAGCAAGTTCGCATTATAGCGTTATTGAAGGATCAGGATCTCGAAGGCGACCCTGATATCCTTGAGGTCCGTGAATTGCTTCAGAAGCAGGACCAAGCCGTATGCCTTCAGCTTGCCTGGCAGAGAAGGAGCGCGAGGCCCAAGACTAATTCCTTCCTCCACTGGGTGTTTACCCTACCAGCACTAAAAGCCATCAAATCGAATGAGGGTCTGAAAGTAACTGATCTCCGCGTCGTCTGCGCTCGCTGGAGTTCTGAATGGCGTCGAAGATCTGCGGCATCAAGCACCAAGCCGCTTTCTGAGACTTTGATCAGAAAAGTTTTAGGGCCGGCAGAATATCAAAGCCTCGACCAGGTCCCTTGGGGCGAGAAGTACTTCCTGGAAAGTGGCCAGATGTCTCCTTGGGGAGTGTGGGAGGCGGAACTGGGGAAGGAGCTCCAGCTTGTCCTGCACCATGACTATTTGGTCCTTGCAGAGATACCTGCGCAGCCCATAACACGCACGCCGGCTAAGTTGGGAGACAAGAAGATGCAATGTGCTCTCTGTGGCGTCATTCTCAGTTGTGAGAAGGACTTCAAAGAGCCTTGTCTCTTTCATCCTGGTAGGTTCCCATACTTTTAAAAGGCGATGAAGTTGTCATCCAGCTGATTGCCGATACAGGATGCAAACGTTTCGACCCGGTTCCGGATGACGACAGCGCCGACGACGAGACAGATGATGAATGCTCGATCACCTCCAATCAGGACGAGTACACATACCTCTGCTGCAACAGGAGAGGTACCGAACCTGGTTGTGTCGTCGAGGCCACGCACTTGTCTTTCCTCGAGGTGAATCATCTCAAGCATTGGAAGGATGGTTGGGCGCAGCCTGAGGCGTACTGTGAATCACCTGCAGACTCAGAAGAATGAAACATGGGGGAGAGGTCTGCTTTTTGGCGTTCGGGACGAATAGATCGGCATCGCCTCACGGCATAGAAGGGGTAGAGATTCTCAACTCGAATTGGTAATGTATGGTATAGTGTAAAGGGTTTGTCGCAGTAGATACCAAAGTAGTGGTACGACCGGTTTCGCCCTCGCACCTGCCAGTCTGCTCTTTCCCAAGCTGCGCGCACATCGCCCCTACTCGGCTCGAACGGTCCTGCCTTTTGGTACGAACATGATCAACTCGCGCAGGAAGACAGTGTTATCATTTTGCATTGGTAGCCTTACCACTTTCAACTGAGATTCTGCAAAATTTGGCAGAATGGTACGAATGCAGTCAGTGGGGTAAATGGGCATCGCGCAGAATTCGCGTTCATGAAAATCAGCTTTTGATCATATCTAGTCTATGCCCAGTGGTCTCAACACCCATCTAGTCGCATCAAAGATCGAAAAGCTTCTTGAGCTCTGCCATGGTCTCCTCTGGATTCTTGACCGAGTGGCCAACTGTTCTTGGATCCTCATAGATCTCGTAATCGTTGCCACCCTTGTAGGTCTTGTCACCGAAGAAGTGGATCGTAGTGTAGTCAACACCACCTGGGAGGTTCTTCTCATTCTGCACATGCTGAAGGCAGTAAGTCTTGTCCCAGCCAGTTGGGAACACATCGAAAGAGATCTGACCGCCAATGGAGAAGCTGTGAGAGATGTCAGTACACTCTTATGCCGAGCCAAGCATTTGACGAGACTTACGTGAGTCCGAGGTCTGGGAACGCAGCCTTGATATCCTCAATGAACTTCTTCCTGATGCCATGCTCCAAATCATACTTCTCATAGTCGTTTCGCTCCTGCACGCTGGCGTTCCTGCCGACAGGGCTGACATTGATCATGCCGTTTCTGAACTCAACAAAAGTTCCTCTCTTAACTGGCACGTCCAAGTCTGCGATGTAATGGAGCAGGAACTTGACCAGCTTCTTGTAGTTCTCCTCGCCAATCCACTTGATAAAGCTATGGCTTGCGAGCGGCAGACCCATGCGATAGGCAGTGAGGCCATTCTCGGCAAAGCAGAAGTCGAAAAGAGTCGTGACTGGTATCGAAGAAGTGCCTAGCTGCTCTTGCTGCTTGACCAGATCAGAGCCTCCCACGAAGCCAATGGCAACCTTCTGGCGGAGAGCAGAGAGCAGCTGAAGCATCTCGGGAGAGACAGTGCGTCTGGCTGGTGTGAGCGTGCCGTCGACATCGAAGAGGCAAATGGTGTTCTGGATTGGCCTAGCAGCCAGGTCTGGCACAACTGCTGCTGCTGCGGCCGGCATCTTGGTGGTTGTTTGTGGACTTTGTGGTGGGGTGATTCGGTCGATTGGAAGGTTGTGCTTGCTCAATTCTTCAGGCCGCGTTCAATGTGTGTTTCGACAGCGTTTATAAGTGTCTCAATCAACGGTGCAACGTCGAAAATGTAAAGGTGTTCGCATTGAAAGTAAACACATAGCTCTCGAGGCCCTCGTCTCAGAGTTTGGAGAAATCGCGGTCAAGGATCATATCAAGGTTCAAGCTACGTTGAGCCTCATGCCAGGGTCTTCAGAGATCGCGGGGTATCAGCGAACATACATTGAACAGCACTCTCATCAAATTGCTCAACTCCTTTTCTGCATCCATCTCCTCAATGAAGACACCTTTCAGATTTCAACGCCATCAACATCGATGAATCACAGCTCCGCCCCCATCGTTGACGCGTCTCTGTATCACGATGAAACATGACTCTTGAGCATTGGTCGCACGTGTAATGCAACATTGTGCAAAACGCAAAGTTGTCCTCTTCACCAGCAATTTCCACATCGCCCTGGCTAATTGTGAAATAACACGCCACGCGTACTGCGACGCCATCGAGTCTTGGACGGCAAAGACGACGATACCTCATGTCAGAGCAAAGTGTGAGCGCAATGCCGCTGATGATCTTTGGGCTCTGGCTTCATCGAACATCCTTCGAGAAGAAAGTGGCTCTAAGAGTTTGCGTTCAAGGATTACACTTCTGCAATGTGGTGCGATCTTCATTTACGCAGAAATGCCTCATAGTCTGCAGCTGCTTCTGCCTCGACATCTGCGATCCTCCTGCGGTGCTCTTTGACCCAAGGATCGCCATCTATGTGATCTCGAGTTGTTTCCTTGCGTGTAGCGGGCAACCCATCTGGGACAATCTGTATAGTTCCTTCGTGTCCAGACAACATATCTTCCAGCGCATCCGCGGAAAGGTGTCTATGCCCTTTGTGTCCAATTGCTTCCTGGATCTCATCGGCCATGTCCAGAACGTCGCGGTACAGTCCGACGCGTTGTTTGTAGCGGCTAGCGTGGCCATACCACCACACATCCCACTGTAAGCTCATAAGAGTCAACGCATAGATGGAGGTCAATACACAGAACATGAACAACATCTGGGATGAGAATCCCCACTGATAGGTCTTGCCGGGCTGGCAGACACTCGTTTGTTCGAGCCAAGACTTGTTCATCATCGTGCCGTCTATGATGTAGACCTGATCCAAATGGAAGTGTAATGGGTCGGCGCCGAGAGGTTGGAACCTGTGATCCCAATATATGCTGGAGCTTTCAAGATTGCAACTTTTGTTCTTGTCGACCCACTGGAAAGTCATCTCAGAATAGCTGGACTTCGATGTCGTGGAAGTACCATTCCCGCAGCTCGATTTGTCGAACGTCGAAATTTCGTTCAAAGAAGATTGGTCTGCAAGTGCAATGTTAGCTTGTTCAAGCACATTGCACACCAAAACTCACAAGCTTGAAAGGCCTCAAATCCTGGTGAAGTCGAGTTGAGGGTCTCATAGGCACCAAGCCCAATCCTTGGCCCATCATCTACAATGACGCCGCCAAACGCATCGTTGCTGGCGATAATGCTGGAATTCGAATAGCTTTGCCGATCTCGATCCAAGTAGAAGGGGTTCATCTGCGCTTGATAACCTGTCATCGCAGAAACAATTGTGCCGAACGCGAGAAGATAAATAATCATGAACAGATACCCCAGCAATCTCCAGTTCCATTCGCTTCGTTTTCGTACAACGGCTTGTACCTCGATACAAATCTTGTGAAGTGTGCTAAGCGATAAGCCGTCAAATATCAAAGAAGCAGTAATGGGTATATGCATCGCCGTGCTCTCAAGTGACCTAGAAAGCGACTTGCGCATCACCTCGTATGCTGCGTAAGCTGCATAGACCTGCCCTCCTCTGCCGACAACAAGATCCCAGCAAATGTCTATAGCTTTTGCCTGAGTGAAATTGAAGTTTCCAAAAGCCAGGGTGATACTGAGAAAAAGCCTTGAGTCCCATATGCGGTTCCATTCGCCCTGCCATGGAAACGTAGGGCTGTCTGCCCGGCAGGAAAAGCCGTTGGCTGTGTCGTTTGGGGCACCATTCCTGGTCGTGAAGAATATTATTGTGAACAAAAATGACGCCAGTAGGAAGCCGAATGGGGTTACGACGTCCTCCAGGGCGGACTTGACCCTTACGATAGGTACTCCAGCTCCTAAGAATCTCATCCTGACAAGTTGTATTTAAACCTTGAGCGAGTCTTTCTTGGAAAGAGTAGGAAGAGGTCCATGGCGCAAGGCATTCAGAGCCCTTCGAGTTTGCGATGATCACTCACAGCTTCATGCAGACGCAGGACTCAGCCTCTATCGGCAGCAGAAAGGCTGTAGGCCAGGGTAGCTGCAAGCCATCATGGCTCAGCAGCCAAATTTGGCAAGCCTTACTGCACTGTGCCGTCTGCAGCGGCTCAGGACGCCCACTAACATCGAGCGATTGCGAGTATTGTCGGTCCAGATTGTGTAGCATGCATCGGAAGGTATCCTGGAAAGGGACGTTTGAAGTCTGGTTGAAGTCCTGAGCTCCCTCCTGCTACGCAAAAGTGATTCAGATCTCCAGAGGTAGGCTATCACCTCACTAATATGCCATACATGTTGAGATGCATTGTTGAGTAAGCTCTCCGTGTCATGAAGGCCAAGAAAGATAGAAGGATACAGGCGGGGCTGATTGGGGGAGCACCAAGGGAGCGGCGGCGCGGTGGTTGCTCCGCCAAGCTTTTCCGTCAAAGCTTGAGTGCTTCCTCAGCCTCCATTCACCCACATCCTGCACGCCCAACACTTCGTGCCCTCGACACCAACTTCCACTTGATTGACAAATGGACCAATTATGCATGACGTACAACAACCATGGACTACGAGCGCTGAGCGCTGGTGCTGCCGCCGCCCAATAATATCGCCCGCCGGCAAGCGCGAGAAGCTCTGGAAGGCATTCGTAAATCACCCAGCGCGGGAATATCATTCTCGGAAAGGAGTTTAAGAGCGCGGCAGTGTTGTTGAACATATCCGGGGCAAAGATCAGGATCACATTTGGTGACCCCCGATTGCGGCGACGTCGTGCCAAACAAGCACCTCCAGTCTGGCGTTCCTCATGCCGCTCAGCAAGCAACACAATGTGAGAATACTGGCCAAGGAACTGCAGTAATCATGTCGCCGTCTCAAGGCATGGCTACGTCCGGAGCATGTACTACCGTGTACGGAGTATATGCTCTGTTTCTGGCTAGGGCTGGCCAAAGCTCAGAATCGCGAGTAAGATACCGTTGCGGAGTTATTTTTCCGCTGCCTGCAGAAAGTCCCAATTGCGCCGGAACACCCTGTTAAATGGCTGGCTGGCTGTATGTAGGTGCGCAGCCATTGACAGCCTTACGGATGCGTACGACATCCATGCTTAATAATTCGTCTTGAAAGCGTTCGAAAACGATGCTTCCTTCACGCAGCGTGCGCTGCTGGGGCGATAGCTTCTTCACCCATGGTGTTGGTGAAGTTCGAACTTGCATTACGATGTCTTCCCTGCACCAACTGCCCAGGAACAAGCACTCTTGTTCAGAACCCGTGCCGGGACAATGGTAGGTACGAAAGCTTATAACACGTTTCGACAAGCATTCTCGAACGCGAGGTTATCATACTGCAGCTTATATCTCAAAGAGGGCGTCTCGCTTCTTGGTCGTGTCCGCGGCTCGCACACGTTGATATGGAGCTGCGATCCTTGCAGCTATGTCTCTCCCTCTGGTCCACGCTCATCGTCAGGACCAGAGCAGTAGTCAGCACAGTCGGCGCTGTCGAGTTACACGGCAATGAGTGGATATATCCGTCGTCTCTCTATTGGCAACCATGCAATGCGACCTACAATGTCACGGATCCTGCATACGATCTGCTCAATAACACCGACTGTGCCAACTTCAGCGTTCCCTTGGACTGGAATGATATTCACAACAAAGAGCGTGTCACTCTAGTCTTGAATCGCTTCCGATCGAATGGCACTGCCAAAGAAAGAATTGGGAACCTGATCATTAACCCAGGCGGCCCAGGTTCCCGTGAGCACAGTCAAGAATATAATGACACCATTTGCTGACCACCGGCGCTTCAGGCGGTACGTTCCTCGTTGGTCGCTATGCGAATCAAACGTTCAACCTGTCCAAATCGATCCACGAAAAGTTCGATGTCAGTAAGTATAGTGGCGACGTACGCAAGTACACAATGCGCTGACAACGGTTTCACAGTTGGTCTGGATCCTCGAGGTGTTGGGCTTAGCAGTCCGCTCAAGTGCAACATAAGTCTCTTCGACGAACGTGTCGACCTGTTCCCGAAGACACAAGCAGAACTTGATCAGCTGGCGGCTTTCCATAAGAAGATTGGAGGTGCGTGCAAAGGCTTCTGCTTTGCCTGCTGACATGTCAGTCGAAATCGCACTGACCGCGTGCAGACAGCTGCCGTGAGCAAGGAGGACATCTTGTCGACTTTATGGATACTGGCAGTGTTGCCGAAGATCTGGAAGCATATCGAAGAGCTCTTGGAGGCGAAAAGCTCAACTTCCGTGAGTTACAGCTGTCCTCATCAAGAGCACCCAAGGCTCACAGTCACTAGTTGGCGTCTCTTATGGCACCGTGATTGGCGTGCAATATGCAGAGAGATACCCGAAGAACATCAGAGCGATGGTATTGGACAGCGTCGTGGATAATTCACTAAGCCCAACTCTCAAGGTAACGACATCAGTCGTTGCTTTTGATCGAGTACTCGATCGATTTTTCGACTGGTGCAGGTATTCCTCAAACTGCACCTGGCATGACAAGGATGCGCCTCGACTCTTCGATGAAGTGGTACACAAAGCGTCAAAAAAGCCTCTACCGGCGCCAGATTGCAAGGGCAATTCAGGGCTTTGCGTGACAAGTGATTGCAAACAAGAAGAAGGCAGCTGCTATACGGACGTCACAATTTCCGAGCTCCTGAGTGCAATTGGAGGCAGGATTGAAAGGCGCGACACCATGAACAGCTCTTGGCAATCCCTCAGTGAGAGCCTGGAGCGGGCACGAACAGGTAACGCAACGGCCTTCAGTGGCGGTTCTTTCGATCCCAACACACCGCTTGTCCAGGCCGCATCAATCTTCACTTCCTTCGCCACCATCTGTCAAGACCAAGAACGCGTCCCAACAGACATCAAGGAAGTGTTGCACCTGCAAAGAATGGCTTCGGCACTTGCTCCACATACTCTAGGATGGGGTGTCAACTTCCAGGAAGCAGGAATTTTGAGCTGTTTGGGCTGGCCGACAAGAGTGAGCAATTGGTCAAAAGAGGCCTTTGAAATCACTGATGCTCCTCCGGTATTGTTGATCAAGTCGTATTGGGACATGGCGACGACTTATCCGGAAGCAGTCAATGTCCACAGGCGGTTGAAGGGCAGTGTCTTGTTAAGTGTGACGAGAGAGGGACATACGTGGTACTACAATGGAGGATCGGAGGTTGCAGCTGAAGCAGATGAGTATCTTGTGAACTTGAAATTACCGGCTGCAAACACAGAAATATATCCTTCCGGGTTTTGATCATAGCGAAAGGGAACGCAAGCTATTTCGCGGAACAAGATATTCGAGCCCATATAAAGTATGAAGCCTTTTGAATCAGAACGTCGTTTTGGTTGATGACCTCTAATATGGCAAAGCGCTGTGAGGTATTCTGTATCATCGAGCCAACACCCGTTGCAAAAGAAAAAAAGAGAGCAAAGAAAACGAAAATGTCTGACAGTACGCAATTGAGTAGAGGCTGGTACAAGGAAACAAGACAATATCTGGTAAGATCTTGGCAGTTGCGCTGAGCTCAATGACTCTACCTAAAGTCACCGCTCCGATCGCAACAATAATGGCATTGCAAAGTGATATAGTGCTTGCATGTGAGTCAGCTGCGCGATGCAACTTACGGCTTACCACTGTGTCAAGAATATTGTTGAGAGCGCTACTATCGTATTTCATATCTGAACTGGCAAAGTCTTCATTTGGGAAATCAGATGCACAATATTTGTGCCAAGACTTCACATGCGCGGATCACCTGGAGCGAGTACAAATACAGACTAGAACGTGCTCACACTCGACAATCATTCTTGTCCAGACATGATCTGTAAGTCCGCGACCTTGGCGGCGTGGCTTAGTGGTACGGCGCAGAACAACATATGGATCATTTGCGCCGTAGTATGATTCTATTGTCGTCTTCGCCGTACCCAAGTGTTTGGACAAGGGCGATCGTTTTGTCTGCGCTCATCACGCCGATTGATACTGACATTTTATCTTCTTGGCTACAAGAATGCAAATCTATCACTGAAAATGAATAACCAAAAGCTATCTCATAACATCATTCATGTCACTCATCGTAAAGGATCAATCTATCAAAGCATACCAATCTATCATTCTATACTTCAGCCGTTCTCTCATCTTCATCTCATCTTCGGTTAGATCCCGATCCCATCCCACACCTCGGCCTTCAGTAGTTGAGACGGAACATCCACAATTCCCTCAACGCACTCATCAGCGAAGAACTTAACCCCAAAAGTCTCCTCCGCAGCATAGATCCTCGTACTGATCGCACATCTCCCATTGACAAAGACTTCCATCACACTATTATCTCTCCAAATCCTAACCCGCAATTCCTCTCTCCCTTGCCGAGTTTCGAAGAGCGTGAAAGGAGCTCTCTCGGGTTCGGAGTTGACCAGCTCGCTTGAGTTCAAAACTGGGAAAGCGGGACGATTGATGATAAAAGATTCGGAAGGTTGGTCGTAGAAGAGGGTCGTGGTGCGTGAATTGTCTTCGGCATGAGAAATGCTGATGCCGATGTGTTGGGTTGAGCGGGAGACAGAGAATGTGGTGTCGAGTTCCCAGGATTTGGTAGTTAGGCCTCCTGGCAGGTGAACGGAGTTGAATGAGCCTAGGTCAGAGCGCGGCAGGTAGGTGTATTTCACATTAGGGTGTCGTCGAAGGGCGGAGACAAGAGGTGTGTAGGGTTGGGAGGCCAGAGTGCGGATGGTGTATGTGCCCTGGGTGTTGAGGTTCTTTTCTATCGATGTGATTGAATCTAGTTTAGATCCAGAGGAAGTGCCGACGACGTTGTGAAGTGTTTGGAGGGAAAGCTCTCGTGGCATTGCGAGACATCCGCTCCAGCCTTGTTCGTGTCGTAGGTCATCGCAGATATCTTCTTCAGTAATCCAACCCCAAACGATCTGCTTTTGTGTATTTGGGTCGAAGAAAGAGTTTGCGGCGTAGAGGCAACCGTTGTCGAGATGGCCACCAAAGTTGAATGTCATCTCGACTGGACCCGATAAGGAGGGATTGGTACTTCTCGGTGTTTTAATGTCGCCTGAGAACCATAGTTGACCTCTTAATGGTCGTGACGGACTGAGTGTATCGGGATCGGGAGCTGAGGGCCTTCGTTCAGGTATGCAGCCTTCCGTGCCCATGATGACAAAGTCTCGTTCTATGCTTGAATCTTCTGGATCTCGAAGAGTCGTGAAGTTGGTGACTTCCCAGTTCTTGCCAAGATCGCCAGACCATTTCGATGGTCGTAGATTAAGCCCAAAGTTGGAGAGTGGTCCGATATACCTCCAATTCGATAGATCGTTTGTATCGATGGCGTACAAGAATGTCGTTGGGGTTGTGTATCGAATACCACCAGAGACAATGCCAAACAGAGTATCGTTGTCATCGACGCCAAGGTGTCTAGCTATGCGAGGCCATTTGGCAACGAAAGGATCTCGCCATCCAGTCACATCGAGATCAGCAGGTTCTGAAGGCAGGATGGGGTTAGTATCAATTCGTCGAAACGTTTTGCCGCCATCGAAAGACTTTGCCAGGCTTAACGACTCGCTTCCTGTCACATGCGGTAGTGTGTAATGTATGGGTAGATGATTGACCGATGTATAGGCGTAGGTAAGCGAACCGTCTTTTCCGTTGATCATGCAACCTGTGAAAATGCCTCTGTTGTCATAGCTGGCCTCTGGTCGTAGGCATGGCTCGTCTTGCAGTGTCCAGTTGATTAGATCGGGCGACGTTGCCGACCCCCAACATATGTCTCCCCAATCAGGACCACTTGGATTCCATTGGAACGATACATGATAGAGACCAGTCTTTGGATCATATCCAGGTGCACAAGGATCGTTCATCCAACCATCTCTGGCCATTAAATGGTAAGCAGGTCGCCATCTTGCAAAGCGCTGCTCTCTTGTGAGTTCTGTTTGCTGCTTCAGTTGCCGAAGTGGAGACTTTGATATCGGAGGCGATGACGGAGCTGTTGTCGGCTCAGAATGAGAGGAAAAAGTTGTGAGGTCCGCAACCTCGGAGCTTGAGGTGCTCATTTTCGAAAAGTACGACGCCAGCTTGACTGATTGTGAGGGATGATAGGAAGAGATATTTTGAAGAACATTTCTTCCAAGTTTCAACAGATGACCGGAAAGGCACCGTGAAGCTACATGCACAAGCCGAGAGTCTCGCCGTCGAAGATCGGCAGGCCTGAAATTGGATATGGGGGGGCTCCACGAGGAGATCAAGCGGAGAAGGATCCTGTTCATCCGAAGAAGTCCCGAAGCTAAACCAGGAATTGATTTGTCCGAGATGGAGAAGCTGACGGAGATACCTGCCCAATGCGAAATGGCCGTCTCGTGGACTCCATGTTCGTACCACATGGTCATCAACTTTCCCCAGACATCGCAAAGTGTATCTCGATCATACATAAAGATGGGTCCATTCACGGCCTGTCAAACCCCAGACTCATCAAGCATCAAGGCTTCAGTACCCACAAGGTCATTCATCTCTTGACATCGTTTGCCTTCACGCCTTTGCCATGGATCACAAGGCCTCAGTCACAGCCATCGACGAGAAAGTCGATGCAGTCCACATCGAAACCGATGCTGTCTCATCGACAGCGAGCAAGGAAGAGTCGATGCCTCGCAATCACCGCGACATCACTCCAAAGGAACAATTTGCGAAGCTATGGGCAGCCATCAAGGCTGAGAAGAGGTTCTGCTGGTGGGGTCTATACTGCATGCTGTTAGTATTCGGATGGGGTTACGATGCCGGCCTCAGCGGTGTAGCTATCGCATTCCCGGAGTTCAGAGAAGTGTACGGCAATTACTATGCCGATGGAAAGCAATGGGTAATCCCTGCCCTTTGGCAATCGCTCTGGAACGCAGCCTCGACCATTGGACAAGTTTTCGGAGGCTATGCCGCAGGTCAATTTGCAGACATGGTTGGACGCAAGGCTCTGCTGTACACTGCCGTCACACTGTCACTGGCGTCCTCTTTCGCTTTGGTTTTTGCGCCAGATCTTCCAGTCCTCTTCGTCTCGAAGCTGCTCCTCGGACTTTCTGTGGGACTGTCGACCGCAACGCCACCCCTCTATGTGACGGAGAACGCGCCTGCAAACCTGCGAAGCACGTTCTCCTCTTTGACCAACGTCATTATCGTCCTCGGCTTCTTCTGTTCCTCGCTTACTGGATACGGTGCCTCCAAGATCAGTGGTGTCTGGTCCTTCAAGTTGGCTTTCGTGATGACCTTCATGGTGCCAGCTCTGTACCTGATCGGTCTTCCATTCTTTCCCGAGTCGCCAGTCTGGTATGTCAAAAAGGGCAAGGATGACAAAGCGAGGAAGGCCATTCTCAGTCTCTATGGCGCCGGCACTGATGTTGAGGGTCGCCTTGCCACCATCAAGAAGGAGCTTCACGAGGAAGAGCAGGCTTCGAACGGAGTTAGCCAGACCAGCTGGCGCGCAATTTTCAGCAAGGAACACCGCGCTCGAACTTTTGTTGCAGTGCTTGGCCTTCAGTCGCAAAATTTCTCAGGAGGCTATTTCGCCAACACTTACCAGACCTATTACTTCGAGCTGATCGGCCAGAGCGACCCATTTCAGCTGACCGCTATCTCTTCGACTCTTCAGTTCCTCTCTAACCTGGTCGCTGTGGTCTTCGCCGATGTCGTCCCACGTCGCAAGGGTCTAGTTGGCGGAGGTACTCTGCTCATGCTCTGGTCCATTATCATCGCTGGCACCTCGATGGCTTCCAAGACCAACAATGCTGCCAACATTGCTCTTCTGGCTTTCATGATCACATGGTCGATGTTGTACACTGCCACTGTCGGCTGCTATGGCTGGGCTGTTGCGCAAGAAACATCTGCCCAGGTCACCAGACCCAAGACCATATCTTTCGTCCTGGTCTGCCAGCAATTGACTGCTCTGATGCTTTCTTCGGTGTTTCCATACTTCATCAACCCCGACGAGCTGAACTGGGGAGGAAAGATCATGTTTCTGTTTGTCGGCGCCGAGATTTTCATCATGGTGGCCCTCTACTTCTTCCAGCCCGAGACTAAGAACCGGACCAATGTCGAAATTGATGCACTTTATGCCAATAAGGTGCCGGCCCGCAAGTTCAAGGACTTCGATGTGGTCGACGGACAGGTCGTGGAGAAGCAGTCCACAGGTGGCTTCTTGAGCAGATTCTCCAGGAAGGCATGAGTAACGACAGTTATGAGGAGATACAGAGTTGCATAGAAAGAGCGTGATTTTTGAGCGATGGCGCTGGTTGTCGGAATTGAGCAAAGGTCATAGATGCACATAGCACTTCCAAGTACCGAAGTCTTTCAATTGATTATATGCCAGGCCTGATGTCTTCTGTTCAGTATTCTGTCTGATCGCATTTGAAAAGCCTGCGTGCAGTCACTTGCCAAGAGAGATTCATAGTGTCGAAGTGACAGTCAGCGTTCCAGTCTTGAATGCAACGCTCAGATCTACAAAGGGTTAACAAGCGCTCTCAGAGAGATAGCTGAGAATAGTCTATCCTCTGTAATTTGCTGCGCACTGATCGAGCGATAAGACATACGGTGTTAATTGCGATCATTGACTCCGTGGTGACTGGCTTGACGTCGTAAAGTCTCAATAGCAAGCAACGTGCAGATTTGATAGCCAGAGCTGTGCAGCTCCAATAGTGGATCTCGAGAAGGCTCGATACTCAGACCGGACAGTCTTGACAACGGTGGAAATGCATTCTCGATGGCTGAGGTTGTGTAGTCTCTGTAGCTGAGGTTGTGTAGTCTCAATAGCTGGAGCCGAACGACATCGATAGTCAGAGTCGTGCATTCTTGTTAAGGCAAAAGTACAGTCGCAGCTGTTCTTGGGAATGGATGAGAAGATGCAAAGGATAGTGAGAACGCGTGGCGATTAAGGATAAACAATGCGTGCTGAGAAGAACGCAGCCGTTCTGAGATGTTGGAGCAAGGATGTGGACTGAACTTCGACCGAACGAACATCCCTTCGCTCCTTATCTACACTGCCATACTGTCGCTCAACACTACTTCTAGACAGCATAGTAAAGCGAAGCGCCTTGAAGCACAGCATCAATCTTGCCAGCAGCCAAGGCTCCTGGAGCTACCTGATCTGGGCTCAATTTGAGTCCAACCGCAGCCGAGAAGGTTTCGTGGTCGCTTTTGAGCAGGTCGATGGTCGCCTTGACCAAGCTCGTCAGGTCCGCATCGTCGAAGAGAGGCTTCTTGGCCTCGATGACCGTCACGCCAGCTGGGATGCTGACGCCGACCGAGTTGTTGACATTGTCGACGATTGCTTTCGACTCAGCAGACGTGAAGCTTGGAGCTGCGTTGGCATCGGCAAAGCCTTTCCTGTTGATCGCGTGGACTCCCAAAGCGGCAGCGAATACTGCCTCGGACTCTTGAATACCGCCTTGGTATGCGGTAACGGCTGCTGTGAGCTTGCGAACCGCTCGATCAATGCCTGTAATGTCGTTGTTCACATCCTGCGTGGTGGCTCGCTTCTGGATCGTGCTGGCAAGGGCGAGTGGTGCCAGGAGGAGTAATGTGAGTCCACGCATTTTGGAGATTGTTCTGCTGAGTGAGTGAAGGGCTCGCAGGAGTGAACGGAATGTTTTTTGCCTACTCTTGGTTAGGACGAGAGCAGTCGCACTCTTTGTACTGCCATACTAGTAGGTAAGCAACGCCCGCTTTGCTCAGAGGCGTCTGTCAACAACGGGCTAAGTGAAGTGCCGAGGTGATCAGCGATGAAGCACAATTTGCAATTGGACATGTCGCTTGTCACCAGGCACCGTTCGAAGCATAACCATCGAGTAGCAGTGCCCGGATTTCGCGCACCAACAGTGCCGAGAAACACGTTTGGAAGAGACCCCAGCCCAGCTGTTCACCTGTCTTCGCGACAGCGACCGCTTTCACTCGCAAGTATTCATCAAGACCTCTGCAGGCTCCAACGGGATGCGTAGCGATGGCCTCGCACTTAAGTCAGGCTCGACGAGCAGTGACATGCTACAGGTCCAAATCTTTCTGCCTCGTACAGTTGGACGACAATCGTGGACCAATGTAAGATCCAGGATGCTCCCAAGTCAGATTTTACAGCACAAGGCAGTAGTGAGCGTTCAACGAGGTACATACTGCACTCCTAGTTCGATGTCCTCATATGCTCTGCGTGAGGATTGCAAACCTTCAGAGACTATAAAAGAATCGCGATTCGGAAGGGTCTCCGCTGAAGCTCAACAGGTAGGCAAACTGCGACGAATTTGGACTTTGACTAACACCGACTGTCGGCCAAACCGGAACTGCGAATAATCATCGAGACCAGACCAAGATTGAGACTCGCGCAAAGCGTGCGATGAGCTTCACAGGAAAACCACTGTGAATGAGCAGCACATACATTGCAAATGTCGCCAATTGTTGCCTGCATAGGACTTGTGACGGCGACACTTTCCTGAAGGAGCATGTATCGCCGCAGAGGAGATCATCAGCGTGCCCTGAGCTGACGCCGAAAGCTCTACCGAAAGCTGCAGAGCCTCCTTCTCATCGTTGCCGGACCCGAAGCATCTCTGATCACAGCCAGGACGCTGGATATAAGACAATTCAGTTTATCACACGAGAGGTCTGTAGTCTACGCACGTTCTTGGCCCATCTCCACTCACGATGCCTCACAGAGAGTCACCGCCACCTTCACGATCAATCAAGATGACTTCCGGACAAGTGAAAAAGACTTGGTGGAAGGAGTCTGTAGTCTATCAGATCTACCCGGCATCTTTCAAGGATAGCAATGGCGATGGTCTCGGTGACATACCTGGGATCATTAGCAAGGTTCCTTACATCAAGGCGTTGGGCGTTGATGCTGTTTGGCTTTCACCAATATATGCCTCGCCTCAGAAGGATATGGGATACGACATTTCCGACTACCGAGACATCCATGCTCCATATGGCACTCTTGAAAATGTGCAGAGGCTCATCGATGAGCTACATGCCAATCAGATGAAGCTCTTGATGGACCTGGTTGTGAATCACACTTCTGATCAACACGCTTGGTTCAAGGAAAGCCGTACCTCCAAAGACAATCCGAAAAGGGACTGGTACTTCTGGCGAGATCCGAAGTATGATGAAGCCGGCAATCGAACAGAGCCTAACAATTGGAAATCGATCTTCGGTGGTCCAGCTTGGCATTTCGACGAGGCAACACAGCAGTACTATCTTGCACTCTTTCTTCCCTCTCAACCTGACCTCAATTGGACAAGTGACCAAATGCGACAGGCCACATATGATGACATGCGCTTTTGGCTGGATCGAGGTGTCGACGGTTTCCGCATCGATAGCATGAATCTGATGTCAAAACACCCAGATCTTCCTCAAGCGAAAATCACCAAGCCTGAGGAGAAGTATCAGGATGGATCCGAGTACTTCGCTTCTGGCCCAAGAATGCACGAGTACATTCAGGAAATGCGTAAAGAAGTCCTGGACCACTATGATGTGATGACCGTCGGCGAACTTGGCTTTCTCAAGAATGCAGAGGATGTTGCGGAATATGTTTCCGAAGATCGCCATGAGCTGAATATGGTTTTCACTGGAGACATTGTCGATATGGACTTTGGACCAGGCGGTAAATACGAGCGAGATGACTTCCGCCCCTCCAAGATTCGGAAGATCACCAACCAGTGGCAGAGCATCATGCCAAAAGTCAACGGCTGGAATTCTGTATACCTTGACAACCATGACAGTGGGAGATCTTTGTCGAGATATGCTTCTGACAAGCCAGAGCATCGAGCCGTTGCGGCAAAGATGCTTGCCACGTACTTGCTCACTCTTGCCGGAACACCGTTCTTGCTCGCTGGCCAGGAGTTCGGCATGGCGAATCTCGGAGAAGACTATGGTCCAGATGCATATATTGACGTCGAAGCGAAGAACGTATACAACAAGGTCCTTGCTTCAAGAGGTGGCGATGTCACCAAGATGGACGACGTAGTTCGAGAGATGCGATTGAAAGCTCGCGATCATGGCCGACTTCCAGTCCAGTGGAATGATTCACCTAATGCCGATTTCACGACTCCGGAGGCGCAACCCTGGATGACGCTCAACAAAGACTATGTCCACTGGAATGCGGCCAATCAAGAGGGTGACTCCGAAAGTGTGCTAAGCTATTACAAGCAGATGCTCGCATTGAGAAAGCAGCATGCAGACCTGTTTGTGTATGGCACATATGAAGCTGTTCCGGAGAGCGAGTCGGGAGAGTCAGTCCTCGCATATGAGAGGGAAGGCCTCGATGGCTCCCATGCTTTGATACTTCTTAACTTCTCGGATCGAAAGCAACATGTGTCCACGCTGAGACATAAAGATTACAGTGTCTTGGTGTCAAATGGAAGGTCGAAGGTCCTGGCAGATGGGATCGAGCTTGGGCCATATGGAGCTATTGCGCTGACGCGGTAGACGAGAGACGACAGCTTATGAGAATTGAAATAGCCCACGTGCATTGGTGTTCGGAATGACAGGATAGATGTCGACAGATGCCAGTTTTAGTAGATGAAATGATACCATGCTCCGGAATATTTGACCCATGTTTCTAGACTTTCATCCGACCAGCCGGGTGGGTCCTCCGCCACTCGGCACACCCCGCAAAGATTAATCTTACATAGTTCTAGGTTGAGTCGCGTTTTAGGATCCGCAACTCTCTCTTCACTCACTCACATTCGACAATGAGTCGCGGACGATGTTTGGCATTCTCGACGCCGCAAATGGCACGGTCACGGGCAAACCCAAGACTTCGGCGGATCGAGCTTGCGATCAGTGCAAGCAAAGGAAGGTCAAATGTCAGATGACGAAGCCCTGTAAGTCTTATGCAGAGGGGCGGCGGGCCATGTATACAATGCATGTACCTCCTACGGGCAGCTTGGAGACTCGACGACTTACAGAGTGCGAACACATTGGAGTGCTGGCCCGTCTCGTGTGAGCAAGACTGTTCGCTGCAGCCCACGGAGACTTGGGCTGTTCAAAGGACTCATCAGATCTGCCAAGCGTCTTCACCCTGTAGCGGTGGAGGAGCTTTAATGCTTTATTCATCCGCTGAAAGCGTGACGCGGCTGACAATATCGTTCTGAATAGGTACGAATTGTTCGCTTAAAGGGTTCTCTTGCACGTACGATAAACCACGCAAGAAACGAGGTCCAGCTGGGAAGCGAATCAGCGAGATTCGTCTTCATCAAAGAAGTCTCTCATCATCAGAACAAGATCGAATGCCATTCGAAAACGCAAGTCCGGTCATGGAGTCCCTCTCACGAGTCAGTATTCCCTTGCGTACTGAGCATGAATCCACTCGATTGTGTGCGGCCGAGGCACCACTATCAGAGATGGCAGCACTATCTCAGCGCTGCGATCCGGAGTGAGTGTCGCCAGGAACATCGCTGACCTCACCCACTGCTTTTAGGTCAGCACTGCCAACTTTGACAGCAATGGTCATGCTTTACAAAACGGTTACACGGAGCGACAAACGTGGTCTGCATCATCGGCTTCGCAGCCGGACTCCAATCCATTCAGTCCAGATTCATACTCCGATATGGCTTTCCCTCGACCGCAGCGTGGAAACACACCGCAGGGTCATACCACACAATCTATTCACTTGCAGCCTACTTCAGCGGCAACACCACGACAGCCCCAGCCGTATGCTGCAAGCGAGCACTCTGCGAATTCGATTACAAGCCCAAATTCATATATATTTCCTAGCTTACCTGCAGAGTCTCCTTCTGGTAAGTGTATGCAAGGCGTGACTCCACGCAGTGACAGCAGCTGGGTTCGCCGTCTCATACGCAGGAGTCTGGTCTCTTCGCTTGCTTTCGGAGTTGTGAGATACATGCTGACCCTCGCACCTTTCGCTTTTAGGAATGACCGATCCGTTTGGCGCCATCTTGGAACAAGAACTAGCACCTCTTGCTGCAGCTGCGGATGCTTGGCCGTCCAGGGTCAACGAAACGACACTTCTGCCGTGGATCGACGTCTACTTCAAACGTCTGCACCCGACTGTAAGTCCGAGAAACTGATCAAAGGCCAAGAATCTGCTTGCAAACATGGAATCTCGCATGTGCGAGTGAATGAAGCACGAGTGAACGAGTCACGAGTGAATATGCACGAGTGAATAAACGCGAGTGAATGAAGTACGAGCGTATGAAGCACAAGTGAATGAAGCACGAGTGAATATAGCTCGAGTGCATAGGGCTTGAGTGAATGAAACGCGAGTGAACAAGTTGCGGATGAGTGTGCGAGAAACGTGTGCTAATGTGAGACTCATTCGCAGGTCCCAATACTTAGCAGAACTAGCCTGTACTCTGATATGCTTCTTCGCAAGCACCGAACAGATCCGCAATATGGATCGATGCTATTGGGCTTGGCTGCTTTTGCAATGACACAACCAGTTCACATCCATGAGCGGAGCTCGATGCCGTCCCGATCGATTCAAGCCCGTATGCTGATGGAAGAGTGCGTGAAACTGCGGGTGGCAGTGAGCTTTGGCGAAGATCCAACGATCGAGATGATCTTGGCAAGCTTCTTTCTATTTGCATGCCTCTTTGGCAGCAGCGAACACAAAGCAGCCCGACATCGGCTCAGAGAGGCTGTCGACCTGGCTTATTCACTCGGACTACATCTACCCAACTCCTACGACGGGCTGACCTCAGAGAAGAGGGAACAGTGGTTGCGAACGTACCTCGTTTTGTCGGTGACTGAGCGAGCATATGCCCTCCAACAAAATCATGCTATCAGCTTCAGAGGACAGCCCGGTATCACAGCTCGATTCATGCAGGCATTCGATCCTAGAGTGACTGACGAGTACATCTCATCGTTAATCTACCAGGATCAAGCGGACGCCGTCGGAATGACAGGTCTTCTCTACCTTATGGATACCTTCGACTCCGTGGACGAGAACGTAATGGACTGCTGGAATGGCTTCTGTCATTACAGTGATGGCGCCTGCGAGACATTCGATCGAAGACGAGCTTTGCAGACATTCCGAGCGCAGCGAAGAGTCAGAGAGGCTTGCATTGCTGGAAACATCAGCTTCGCTCCATCGGTCACACCACTGCCGCTCACGCAGCTGGTCGAGAGCCAACAAGCTGATATTTCAGTCGCTCAATTCTGGCTACTGAATCGGTTATGGAATCTTTGCCTGTCGCATCAGCTATTGCGAGAAACTTCGGATTACGAGGAACTTCGCTACGAATTTGCTTGCCATATCGCACACGCTCTTCTCGCATATTGCAGCAGACTCTCACTTGCTGCGATGGAAGTACATGGCGTGGGCATGGCCGAGAAGATCTATGACGTGACAGTTGGCATTATAACAGCTATCAATGCCACTCCACAAATACACCTGGACTTAGTGCTAAGGCCTCTCGAGCCAGATGTGATCCCTGGAGTCATGGCAGTCGGGCACATTACTGTTGGAACCCTGCTTGAAGGACTCGGAAGGCTTATCGGAGAATTTCGTGGAGGTGAACATCCGTACCGCTCAAAGTTTGCGTCCGCCGTGAGCTCACTTCCAGCGTATCAGGCGCAACCGGGCTGATATTGCGAGGAGAGAAGTGGATGACTGAGGTGGGAGACCACATGCTCACCTCACTCCTCGCTTCGCTCCACGAGAATGTGGTCTCTGAGGCGCTCATCTCCATTCTCGCGTCTCCAGATCAAACTGGACTGGGAGAGGTGATCTGATGCAGAAGCTGTCATTCTATGGTCTGTCACTATGCTCTCGATGTCCATCAAACAACACTTCTGGACTCATCATAACACAGGGATTTAATCCCTTCGAGAGACATATTGCTTTGCGGCCATGATCTCTAGACGGTCCGCAGTCCAGATCCTGCACCGCTTGCCATACATCATCATCGGAATGGTCAGCAGAGATAGTGCAAAGGCCAGCACTGTCGACATAATAGCGACATTGGCCAGACCAACGCCTGCGATCCACGGCGTCAACGTTGTTGCCATGATTGTTGCGAACACATTTCTCACGAACACTATGCCGATCAGAGCATCACCAATGATCTGTAGATATGTCAGCAAAGCACGTATGGTTCTTCGTCGGGCACTTACATCTTTGTAACAATCCATGGCATATGTCAACGCCACGTCACCCATGACAACGAAACCAAAACCGAAAACTCCACAGCCAACAGCTGGAATAGCCCAGTGAGAACCATTTGCAGTCGACAAGCCAAACCACAACACGCCAGCAGGCATGAGGATAATGGCGGGAAACGCAGCCCAGAGCCGCATCTCTGGCTCGAAGATACCATTATTCCTGCGAGAGAGCCAGATAATAGAGCGATCGACAGTCAACATTCCATAGATCGTGCCAATGGCGCCGCCGACAAAAGGTGGCAGATTCATCAACCCGATTCCGGAAGCATCGAAGTTGTACGGAGGCTCTCCGAAGTAGATGGAATATATGTTTACCACGACACTGAACCAAGCAAGCAGTGACCCGTACATCAGCGCCGTGTAGGTGATGGCTGGGAATGTGAATAGGATGATGAAGGGCTGATAGATGTGTCGAGCGAAGGAAGACCATCCAGGCGAGGTGTTGAGTAAAGCCATGCGCTGGAAATACGTCTTGCGAGGGATCGATGGATCGATCGGACGTATGCTGGTCGCTGCCACTTCCTTGACTTGAGGCTCGGCGTGCTTGCTGGTCGCTTCAGCTTCGTTCGACAGCTCTCCGACAACACTGCTCTGCCTGCGAGCGGATGCCACCGTTGGTGAATACTTGGTGTCTTCGTACAAAAAGAGATAAAGTATCAGGCACACGACCAAGAAAATCGTTGTCCACCACCAGATCCAGCGCCATCCTTGAGAAACTGCGGAGTATCCGGCCGCCACTGGTGCAAGGAAAGCACCAATGTTCACCATCAAGAGGTAAATGGCATTGGTCTTGCCACGCTGATGCACGAAGAACACATCAGCAATCGTCATCTGACAAATGGTCTCTGCCGTCGCTCCAGATAGACCAGAAATCAGATTGGAACCAATGAGGTCTGCAGTCGTCTGCATCTTCGCCTGCCAGATTGCAGTTGCTAGGGACACGACAATGCTTGCCAGATAGACAACTCTTCTGCCATACTTCAGCGCGAAAGGAATGAAGAAGACGCAGCCTACTGCTAGACCTGCGGTATTGATCCCAAACGAGATGTTTGCCCACTCGTACGAAATACCGAGCTCGCTGTTGAGATCGGCCCAGATCACGGTCCCGATGTCGAGCAAGACAAACACCATGAGCGTATAAAACAAGACTAGCGAAAAGTTGAGTATCTTGTACCATTTTGGCCAATTCAAGGGATCATTGGGATCCGAGGATGGGATCGGATGGAGTATGACTTCGGCCTGGGTATGATCGAGCACTGGGAAGGTGTCAGCTACAGCGCTGGTTCGAGTTATCATGGCTGTTTCTACTCACAGCGCTCAAGACGAAGCGTTCCAGGAGGGAATTGGAGACGATCTTCCTCCATTGCCAAAGACTGTTTGCGAACACAATATGAAGTAGATTCGACGTCGTGCAAAGCTCGCGATACTTCAATGCCGGTATCGAACAAGCCTTATCTCCCCTTCCCCGCAATGCCTGCCATGTGTCGCGTGGAGTCTAGACGCAAACCTGCATGTAGGTAAGCACGAGCCAATCACATGCTCGCTAAACATATCTTGTGGCGCATTTAAGGCTCTGCATACCAGATTGAGACGAGCGACATTTCGTGTTGCAGATTGCTGGGGACCCTTGGCCTATCTGTTCGCACGGTGAATAGAGTAGAGCTCTGCGGCTCAAGTATGCTAGCCAAACATTGCTAGCCATTGTCGAGCTGATGCTTCGATATCCATATTCTGCAGCCTTTCGTCGCTCAATTCATAGGCGGTAGGTATTGGCTGATCGTTCGCTTGACCAAGAATCAGATTTGCGATATGTTTACCGCAAAGCCAGGCGTTAGGCACTAACAATGTCAGAATACATGTACAGGCGCAAGCATGGTTTTGATTTTTGTACTTACTACCATAGCCGTTGTAGCCTGCGGCAACGTATTCTCCATAGCCGTCTCGGGTCGTGGCAGTCTTGGGCAGCTTTCCAACGAGAGGCAATCCGTCTCCGGTGAAGCCCATCACACCGGTCCAAGCTGCTTTGATCTCGCTACGGACCGGCCGACCGAATGTAGCGTCCATGATGCCACCAAGGTGAGCGACTGGTAGAGTAGCATTGCTGTCGTCTACAGGATTGCCTAACTCTTGTTGAGGTTCAGACAAGACAAGTCCTCCTCCAATGAAGATCTCCCCTCCTTCTCCACTTTGGGTGATGTAGTCGAAGCCACTCCTGTAGTGTATCGAATATGACCTTGAACCTTGAATGCCAAATGAGGTATGAGGTGTCTGTGCGGTCATTTGGCCACGCATTGGCCATAAAGGGCCACGAAGTCCTGGCAATAAATGCCCAGCATGCCCATTTGTGGCGTGCACAACGCGACTAGTCTTAGTATCGCCTCGAGGCGTCTTCACCAAGTAATGCTTTCCATCAAATTCGATACTTCGGACTGGCGTATTTGCATCAATTGAGAACCGCTCGCCATGCTTTTCGAGCAGATCGGAGAGGATTCCCGTGATCAGTCGATAAGGCCACGCAGCTCCAGCCTGAGACGTCACTCCGCCGGCTGCATTGTCAACTCCATAGCTTTCTTGTAGCTCGCTCTTCGAAAGCACTCGCATCCTATCGGCCAGATCCTGATTGTTCGTCCTGAAGTCCTCAAGCATGGCCTGCATATGAGAGAATCCAGGCTCATCAGTGAATAAGTTGACACTCTCCACACGGCGAATCTCACTATAGCGCTGAAGCTCTGAAGAAAGTGTTGCTGCCACTGCAAAGAGCTTTTCAACATTCGCAAGCGTAAAATCGACTACTTCTCGGGCCTTTTCTCTGCCTATTCGAGGGACCAGATCTGCATAGCTCACTTCCGGGACTGCCTTTACATGGCCACCATTTCTACCTGTAGCTCCGCTACAAATCTGCCGAGCATCTAGCATGGCGATACGCAGGTTGTCTTCTTGACTCAAAAGCTGTCGGGCGACACTGCATCCAGTGATCCCTGCGGGTAAAGAATGGAAAATCAGTGAGTGTCTGCGACAGAGGCTGGACTGTCAGTCACCGGAACCAATAATGACCACATCTACATCGTCTGGCAGCTTCGAAGACTGCAAGTCGGCCAAGGGTCTAGTCGGCGGTTGTTGCCAGTATGATCTGGTCGAATTCTCTACTGGAAGCCCTGGATCTTTTTCGAGTTGCTGCACCAATTGATGCAGCTTCGTCGTCGTCGCCATCTATGACACAATCGAAGCCTAAACGGCAATACTCATCCAGCAGCGTTCGTCTGTCGAGCGCACTTGGACCATCAACTGTCCACTGATGAGAGGGAGAGAATGTTGATGAGACGCGTCAGGTCACCGGGCTGCGACAGTGAGGGCGGGTTGCCACATCTGATTTGCCGCAATCTCGGATCCCGCGCGCAACTTCACTGCCGAAGGCAAGCTTTCCCCTGCCCGAGGTCACTCATTCCTCTTTACCCACACGCCGCCTCACGAGTGGATGTCAAGCCACTTGGCCGAGGACGATAGGCAACATCAGATCGCGAAGGATGCGACCTCAGCTGTCACGTAAGTAATGAAGTGGGACCGTGATGGTCTAACTTGATCTTCTCGAGATCAAGAGATCACTAGCAATCAATCGACGAGGCGAGAGAACCATCAATTTTTGGAAAATGGCAACCGCAGAAGCACCATGGGAAAAGAAGGCAGCGGCCAAACGAGCGGAAGCTTTGGCGAAGATACCAAGTGAATGGAGATTGCCAGCAGAATTTCTCACAGGCAATGAAACCACTCCCACCAGCGTCCTCGATGTTCCTGCAAATTGTGGCATCCTTTCTCCCTCTGAGCTCGAGATCACGGAGCTGGATGCCAGTACAGTCGCAAGCAGAGTCCAGTCGGGAAGTCTTAAGGCTGCAGATGTGGCCACATCGTTCTGCAAGAGGGCTGCGATTGCTCAGCAATTGACTCAATGCCTCACTGAGACATTCTTCGACGAAGGCATTGAACGTGGAAAGTACCTCGATAACTACTTGGCAGAGCACGGCAAGCCCTTAGGACCGCTTCATGGCGTTCCCGTCAGCATCAAAGAGTGCTTCCAATACAAAGGAGTCCAGACCTCGATTGGTGTCGTATCATTTCTTGACAGGCCAGTGGCGTCCCAGAACTCACCTATCGTGGACTGCTTACTTAGTCTTGGAGCAATCCTATATTGCAAGACAAATATCCCACAAACGTTCGTAACTTGCTGTATTGTCGGATCTTCAAGGTATTATGGATGCTAATGTCTCTGCTAATGCATAGCATGATGTCCGGTGACTCTCAAAACAATGTTTTCGGCAGAACGCTGAACCCTCACAAGCTCAGTCTTGGAGCAGGGGGCTCTAGCGGTGGTGAGGGTGCACTAGTTGCCATGAAAGGCTCGCCTTTGGGCGTTGGCACCGACGTCGGTGGTTCAATTCGCATTCCTGCTATCTGTGACGGAACATACGGATTTAAGCCCTCGCTCGGGAGAGTGCCCATCGGCGGATCAGTTGGCTGCACAAGAGATGGCACACCAAGCTTCCGTGCCGTTGCTGGACCATTGGCAAATGCCTTTGAAGATGCTGCCATGTTCCTGAAAGCCGTCATCGAGAGCGGACCTTGGAATCTGGACTCAGCAGCGCAGATCGTGCCCTGGCGAGCTGCAGTTGCAGAGAGCAAGCCAAGCAAGATACGCATTGGCTACTATCAAGAAGATCCGCAGTTTCCAGTACCGCCACCAGTACGCAGAGCCCTCGAGACTTCTGCTAAAGCTCTTGCGGCAGCAGGGTATGAAGTGATCGTGCTGAAGGATACACCATCCATCAAGACTGCCGAGGAATTATGTACTGATTACTGGTCCATGGACAATTCCAAGGAGTGGCTCAAGCACATCAATGCCAGTGGGGAGCCTATCATCCCTTCGCTTCAGAAGTCAATCTGGACAATCATGAAGAAGCCTGAGGGTTACACTATGGACGAGTTGTTTGATGTGAATGCTCTCGCGGGCAAGTACCGGGATCTGTGGCATCACGTATGGGTCGACAATAAGCTGGATGTGATTCTGGCTCCACCAGCGGACCACACAGCTGTGTTGCATGACGACTATGGCTTCCCGCATTACACCGCACTCTGGAATCTATTACAGTGGGCGGCTTGTATTATACCGGTCGGGAAAGCAGACAAGAACATCGACACCGACGATTTGGCGTCGGCGCAGTCACCTCGTAAATGTAAGTACCTACACTCTTATGCGGGGTGTAAGCTCACACATCGCAGATCGAGCCGAGGACGTCCATGGTGCACCAACTACCATTCAGCTTGTGACGAGGGCACTGCAAGATGAAGAGCTGGTCTCGATCGCTCGAGTGGTTGATCAGGTCGTGAAGGCTGCTACGTAGCCCCAGATTCATGGAGACGAGAACGGCATAGTGTCATGATCATTTTCTATCGTGTCTATATCTGCTGACAACTTTTCATCCTGACCTAGACCTTTTCCTTGATCGGCAGTGGTGGAAGAGAGATCACACCACCAGGCTGCGAGAACGTCTGAATCGCCTGATTGAAGTATCCATCGATCTGGCCAGTGATGAGTGGGGCAAAATCTTTGTATGGTGAGGCAAGCTTGGCAGTGATGGCAGTACCGAGAGCATCGCTGTAAGACTGCGCAGGAAGAATCGTTAGCGATGTTTGGCAGAAGCTCATTCCCATCCAATTCACCTTTTGCTGCGTCAGAGTCTGCTTGATCTGCTGCGAGACTGAAACAATTCCGACGACACTGTCAAACGCAGGCTTCTTCGACTGCAAGTTGGTAAGGAAGGATTGCAGGCTGTCCTTGAGCGAGAGCACAGCAGCGGCGACCTGGTTGTTTGGGGTGCTGGTAGCAGTATCGGCAGGAATTTGCTGCGATGCTTGTGCAATTGAAGTTGCTGACTTGACAGCGTTCCCAACATCAGTAGATTGCTGCTGGATCTTCAAGACCTTGATCAGGCCATCGAGATCGCCCTTGTTGAATGAAGTCACAGTGCTGTTGAGGGTGGTGACTTTGGACTGGATGTTCTTGACTGCGCTGATGATACTGGCGGCGTCTCGCTTCTCGACCGTAGCGAGTGGAACGGCTGAAGCGATGGTGAGCAAGCTGCTCACGATCAATGTAGCGAAACGCATCTTGGGTAGGTGGGCAAAGTATTGGATTGGCAGACGCGTCGAGGAATCTGATCGAAAGATGAACGGCTAGGTACACTGTGCCTGACATGAGGACGCCTTTCAAGTTATAGTAACAGCCTCACAACGTGGTATAGACTATTTTGCGGGGATCCACGACGATGCGAAGCTTGGTTTCTCACATGATGCCGGGGAACGAAGTAGGTGAATGTCGAGCCGGTTTAGCTAAACGACCTTGCAACCTCGAACCACTTACAAAACAGTCCATCAGGAAATGGTGTTCAATAGTCCTGTGTGAAGTCACATTAGGCGTGATGTGGCTCCTCTTGTGTTCACTTGTCGAACGATATGGCCAATGAGAGTATGAATTCGGAACGCTAGTGATGCTGCCTCGGATGCTTGGCAGCGGAGATGGCTGATCACTGCAATGTTTCGGCAGGTTGTGCCTGACTTTAGACTGCACTAACGACATCTCATCTTCTGGGCGCGATCAAAGTGAGCGCAGACATGCACATGTTGCATTCAGATGCTTGCCATCGGTGACCGGACCGATGCCAGCTTTAGCAGCCGGCTATACTTTCGCAGCACAAATGGCCACGTTGCTTGATCAGTGGTCCAGCCAGTTGAAGTAGAAGCACATGGTCTGGATTTGCTTTTCAGTCCGAGAATGTTCTCTTGCACGTTGGACAGCGATCTGCACAGGTCTCTGGCGGAGTTTCCTTCGTCGGACTCATCAGCGAGTCAAGGATATCTTTCGTCTCCTTGTCAACTACCTCCTCGCGATCAGTCTTCGGCGGCAACTGATCCGTCGCTCCAGGCTGCGAAGGTGCTTCAGTTTGTGGACCTGAGTTTGGTTGTTGTGCTTCGGTCCCACCTGGGTTTGGCTGTGCTACACCGTTCGAACCAGCAGCAGTCTGCCTTGGACCAGCTTGTCCTGGCTCAGTCGTTTCGGTGCCAGATCCATTATTCTGCTGCTTGTCCAGCTGCTCCTGCATCTTCTTCAGCTGGTTTCCCATATCCGCTAGCTGTTTCTTGAGGTCCTCAGTTTTGTCGGTCGCAGGCTGCGTAGGCTCATTTATTGGCTTGGTCGATGGCCGATCTTGGCCTTCTGACGGCACGTTCACGACTGGCTGACTCTGACCACTCTCCGCAGGCGACTTAGTTGATGGCTGTGGCTGTATTGCAGTAGCCATCTCATCACCCGGCTGCCGAACACCAGCATTGTTACTGCCAGGCACTACATCAGGCTTCTGTGTCGAGGTATTGTTGTCTGGTTGAGGCCTATTGGACGAACTTGGTTGTGAAACTTGTGTCGTGCCTGGTGCAACCGGAGCCTGTCCGTTCGGTTGAGTATCTCCTAGACCATGATTTGGAGCACTAGCATTTGGCGCATTGCCTGAAGAATTGTCTGCAGGCCCCGTTCCCTTCTCCGGAGCATTCGTGTCGCTGCGACCTGGGTTAGGCTTATTGTCCATTGCTGTCGTTGGCTCATCAGGCCCTTTCCTGGCCTTCAGATCATCGATCTCTTTCTTCTGCCGCGCGATGTCATCCTGCAAACCCTTGATCTGATCCTCGATGCTAGGCTTGTTTGACCCGGGTTGCACATTGCTCGGCTTGCTGCTGTCGGGATTTGTTATTGCTTTTCTTGGCTCTGCGGTATTTGGCAGATTACTAGCCGGACCTACAGGCCCTGTCCCGTCTGATGAGCTTTGCGCTCCATCTGGCGTCTTGCCATTGGCGGTGTCAGCATCCACGGCAGCGCCTTCGACTGGTGTCTCCTGTGGAGCTTTCTCGTCTGGCACCTCTTTTACGTCTCTGTCCTTCTTCTTTGCTTTACGCTTCTCTTCCTTCCTGTTCAATGCCTCCAATTCCTTCTTGGCATCGTTAAGGTCTCTCTGAAGGTCGGCGGTGCGATCTTTCTCGTCTGCGAGTTGGTCCTCAGCATCACGTCTCTTCTTCTTGGCATTCTCCAGCTGCTCTCGTGCCTTCTTTGCATCCTCGTCTGCCTCCTCGGCTCGACGTACTAACTCCGGCCTCTCTCGCGTCAGCCGATCTAGCTCTTTGCCATTTTTCACTCCATCTCGTCGGCAATCGGCAAGCTTCTTTGCTCGGTCTTCCTTCTCTGCCTGAAGGGCCTCGATGGTCTGGGCGTCTTTGTTCTTGCCATCCGCTGCTTCCTTCTCACGCTTCTTGGATTCGTCAACAGCGGCATCTCGTGCGGCTTCAGCAGCTTTTTGTGCCTCGCGGGCAGCCTTCTCGTCGGCTTCCTTTTCGGCTAGTGACTCCTTCAAATTTTCGATTTCCTTGTCCTTGGCTTTCTGTGCCTTGCGTTCGTCTTGAAGCTGCGACTGAAGTGCTTCTTGATCGGACTTGGCTTTGGTTCGTTGCTCGGCGTCTGCTTTGGTAGCAGCATCGGATGTCTTCTGCAACTTGTCTTTCTCATCCTGCAAAGCTGCCTTCTCCTTCTCCGCTTGATCCTTTGCAGTTTCAGCTGCATGTTGAGCGTCCTCGGCGTCGGCCTTCTCTTTCTTTAGTCTATCTCGATCTTCCAAGGCTTTATCAAGCCTCAATTTTAGCCTCTCTTTCTCGCTGGCACATGCCGCTTCCTGGTCGGCCAGCTTGCTTGCTGCAGAGTCGGCCTTCGTTTGAGCCTCGCCCAGTTGGGCACGTAGATCTTTAATCTTTTGTTTCTGTGTCTGATCCTGTCTTTGACGCGTCCTGTTCTCTCTTTAGCGAAGCATTTTCACTCTCCAGTCGATCAGCCTTTGCTTTAGCGTCATGTAGCTCTCTCTGATGTGCAGCGGCTTCCTCATCTGCTTTCTCCTTTTGCTGCTTCTGGGTATTTGAGGCTTCTTCGGCGTCCGCTTCGGCGTCTCGTAGCTCGTTCTCGAGTTTTGCGATAGCTCTGCTAGAGTCTTTCTCACCTGAACGCAATGGATACGAGGGTCAGCAATGGCTCAAACGAAAGGCACTCCGAGACACTGCGCCGAGGTAAAGCTGCCATCTCTGACACCACTCGCTCAGTCTTACACAGTCACTCGGAGTCACGCCTTATCTTGTGTACACGAGGGCTTACTCACGCTGGGCAGCGTCGTCAAGATTCCTCTTCATGTCAGCTTTGTCAGCAGCACAAGACTTCTCCTGCTCTTCTTGGGCATCTTCTGCTTCCTTCAGCTGTGCTTTTAGTCGCGCCAGTTCCGCTTCTGCTTCCTCGAGTCGCTCTCTGGTTTCTGCTTCTCGCTGCATTACGTTAGCTTGTGTACTTTGCTAGGAAGGCTGTCAGGCACACGTACCAATTTTGCATCGTCCCTCTCCTTCGCAGTTGCATCCATTCGGGCCTCTGCGGCAGCCAGGTCGCTAACAGCTTGCTGATGTTTTTCGTCCGCTTCCGCCTTTTCTTTTTCCAGCTGGTCAACTTTACCGAGCAACGACAACTTGACGCCCAGTAATCAGCACTGATCCCAAATACAGCGTTGTCCTGTGGGACACTCACTTGCGTAGGGCCACAAGATTTGATGACCCACTGTTGCTGATGGTCTTTCGCCTTTCTGTACTCCGTATCCCTAGTATTGCTCTCATAGAAGCTGAGACGAATCACATTAGCCTGCTCGCAACAGAAGTGTGCAATACTGCTAACCCCCTCGACTTTGGGCGAAATGCTGCAGATGTTAGCATCGTCTGTTCAAGTGTTACCGATGACGCAAATGCTCACGAATAGATATCTTCTGGTCGATACGCGGTCTGCCAAGCCGCATTCCCCTTTGTGATATAAATGGGCAGTGAGTGTTCCTTTCTCTGATCCAGCACAACGATGGTGTCCGCGCCATTCTGTCCATGTTGCAAAGACAAACCATATCCAGAATCTGAAAACCAAGGACATGGTCCGTCAGCAGTTTACTCTTACATACTGACTTTAGAGGCCCCGGGGTCCCATTACCTTGATGCCAAAGCGTATACCCGCCGTACATCCATTTTATGTCCCAGCGATACTTGGTGTTTGCCGCTGCGCTTTTCGTCTCAATTCTGAGTTCTTTGTTAGCAGGAACGTTTGTGACCAGTCCAATGACATTTCGTGCAACCGCAAGCTTACTTCTCAACGATAGGCCTCATCTGCCCTACATCAACTGTGAGCAACCAGATAGTCCAATCTTCCACTGGGTTTCTCCCTCCATGGCATCCGATAATATATGGTCCACCTGAAGCGTGGAAGTCGCTTCTGCCATAGATGTATGGTGCAGTGAGCGTATCGGACTCCGACTGTGTCGCCATCGTGATAGTCTTGAGAGATCTCGACTAGCAATGGCACTTCTGCATTAAATTTCGCATTCAATTGACTTGACAGATGTCGCAACGAGGAGAAGGAATCGCTCGCTGTGCGAGTACCCGGCTCAATCGTTGCAACGCGTATTTCCTCGAGCTCAGCATCTCCGCTGCAGGCAGTCTTCAGCAGACGCATGTACCAACGCATCATGACATCGATCGTTTCTTCGCTGGATGCAAGCCCGTGGGGAGCTTCTCCACACGATGAAGTTCATGGCACTTCATGCCAAACTTGAAGCCTTACTGTAAGTGGACAACACACTGGGTCTTAGGGTTCGGACCTGCAGACGGAAGTCCAAGCGGGCCCGCATATGTCGCTGCCACAGGTTGATTGCGAGATGGCGCTTTGCTAAAAAGAGATCTTGCAGAATGGAAAGTCCGATCGCAGAGCTTCGAGGATGATACGTAGGTTGGAGCTATGCATGCCAATGCGGATTTGTGATGTCCTCGCAGCATTGGAAGATGCAACATTCCATCATACGCTGCCAGACTAGACAAATGAGTTCGCACCCAGACGTTATATTGGTCGTTGGTTGAATGGAAGGGCTTGTGGGCTTACCGAGAGCTTTTGGCATCTGAAATATCCCTCGAGGAGGCGAAGAACTTGTATCATACCAAAATTGCATTTTGATCTCTTCTCATCCACCTGTGCTGTTCTCGACATCCAATCATGGCAGGACTTCTCAGCGGAGTCACAGGCGGACTCACTGGTGGCGATGGTCCTCTCGGCGCTGCCAGTGGACTTACTGATGGTCTCACGGGCGGAGGAGGCCCCCTTGGCGCTGTCGGTGGACTCACTGACGGTCCCACGGGTGGAGGCCTTGGAGACACATTGGGCGGTGTCACTGGGGTCGCAGGTGGCCTGTTGGGTGGCGGAGAAGGACTGAATGTCGTTGGATTGGTGGGACTCGGTAAGTAGTTATCGAGAGTACTCGGAAGCACACGCACTTACTTGCTCCTCCTATGATGTAGGCTCTGATGATCCGGCATTGCTCGACCTCAACCCGGCTGAAAAGAAGCCTGTCAAAGCACAGAAAGCAGCTATCGCGAAGAAGAACGAGATGAAGCGACAATCTGAAATGAAGAAGCTCCAGGACCAAGTCCGGCAGCAGGGCGGCAAGGCTACGCCTGAACAGCAGGCGTATGCTAAACAACTCCAGGAATCGCAAGCCAAGGAGAACGAAGAGATGGCGAAACTCGACCGCGTGCTTGGACCGACGGATCCAGAGCTCTTCCAGCAAGCAATGGCAAATGAGAACAGTGCTGTACCTGGAGGGAATGCTGGAAGCTCGTCTGAAGGCCTCTTCTATGCCT
The DNA here is from genome assembly GCA_000504365.2 of Pseudocercospora pini-densiflorae CBS 125139. Lineage (NCBI taxonomy): Eukaryota > Fungi > Ascomycota > Dothideomycetes > Mycosphaerellales > Mycosphaerellaceae > Pseudocercospora > Pseudocercospora pini-densiflorae. The sequence goes on from AWYD02000009.1 coordinate 42,142, forward strand.
ACCTGGTGGACGGTCAGACTGCGCAGCCAACACATGTCATGACATTCGCGAATGCCGCTGCAGCGAATGCGTGGTATCAGAGCGCATCTCAGACATCGCGGGTCGACAAAGCAAGCCCACAGATGTACGTCTATGAAGGAGGTACACCGCCTCGACCTGGTCGACGTATGGCGTGCAAGCCAATTCAGACGGTCCAGCCCATCATTCCGCTGCAACACAGCAACGGATATCCTATTTGCTGTAAGGACAGGGGAGGCTCAAACGGCGGCAGCTCCTCAGGCAGTGGTGCCGCTGCGGCCCCAGCCAAGCCGCCACGCAAGAAGTACACATGGTAAGAGAAGCATCAATCGAATCTCTGAAACATGTGCTAACTTCCCAATTTGATTGCCAGGCAAGATGCAGCAGAGCAGCATGCCACCAACGCGCAGGCAGCCGGTGATACAAGGCCGCGAGACCAGATTGTCCAAGAAACCATGCAGGATCTCAAGGACCAGTGCGCAGCAAGTCACGCCAGCGGTGGCAATCCAGGACCGACAAGCACGGGTGCAACGAACGGACTTGCGCCAGCTCCATTGGGCGGGTCGCCATCCGGCCCTGTGGACTCACTGACATCGAATCCTCTCGGCGCCACAAATGGCCTCGGTGGTGCTAATCCACTCGGGGGAGACAGCAGCGGCGGAGACGGTGGCCTTCTTGGCGGTCTTGGCGGTGGGCTACTCGGCAGTGGTGAGGGCTTAAATGTTGCAGGCCTTTTAGCTATAGGCTCTGACGAGAAGGCTCTCCTCGATCTCAATCCAGCCCAGAAGAAAGAAGAAAAGCTGAAGCGCGCGCAAGAGCTCAAAAGACAATCAGATCTTCAGGCCAGGCAGAAGAAAGAACTGGAAGATGCAGTCAAGAGACAGAATGGCCAAGCGACGCCTGAACAGCGAAAGCAGTACGAAGAGCTGAACAAGCGGCAAGCTGCCACAGGACAGGCCGCCAATGCGTTGAATGAGAGCATCAAGAAGGATGATGAAGACGCCAAGAAGGGACTGACTGGAGGATTGCCTGGTCCTGTAGGCGGCGTGGCTGATGGTCTTCCCACCAAAGGCTTGACGGACGGCTTACCGGTGTCGGGGTTGACTGAGGGGCTGCCTACTGGTGCAGCTACCGGTGCAGTGAGCGGAGTAGCGGGCGGATTGCCCACAGGTGGCTTGACAAAGGGCCTCGGTTTGTAGTGTTATTATTCCCAGGTAGTCGTGAATGTAATGCATGCTCGTTAATGCGAAGACATTTTGATCGGTCGGAGGCGCTGACCTTGGCTGCAATGGCTCGTGTTTCTTCGGGCACAGTTTTCGAGCGGACGACGTCAAGTCCAGACTACGATACCCAAGGAAACATACTCTTGCACTCGACTCTGCCTAGAATGCGATCATTCTTCGTCCACTCAGAATTCCTGCCGCACCTTGTTGGACTTGATTGAACCTCATAGCACCGCAGCTCTCGCTCTCTAGATGGTTGAACAGCTGTGCTATGGCAGAGAACTGCTTCCCGCACATCCTGCCGAAGCAGTGATATACTTTCTGCTTGTGGAGGGGCGAGCTGAGGTGCTGATTCAGAGAGTTGAGTGAGGCAAAGTCTCTGTGGCACAGATAGCATTCGTATGCGTAGCCGTTCCAGCTGGCCTTGTTCGCAACGTAGTCATTGTTATCTTCAGAGCGCCATGTGAGCTGCTTGTTGGTTATCAAGCCGGTGGTGTCCCTCGAATTGATGATCTTGTAGATCGTCTCGCGATTCAAATTGCGTGCGTTTGGACAAGATCCTGTCTCGACATGGTGTGCCACTCCGCTCGCGGTGGTGTGAGGTTTCTTGCAGAATGGACAAGAGATGCTTCCAGCTCGATGTGTGGCGCCATTGAAGTGCTATGTCAAGCGATTGTCAATGACTGTACTTGTCTGGTCGGCCAGGCCAGCTTACCTGTCGTAGGTTGTTTGCGTTCTGGAACCCTCGCTCGCAATCATCGCACCAATGCTTTCGCCAGTGGTTGGTACTGTTCATGTGCGAGATAGCTTGAGCATTGCTCCAGAAGCTCTTGTTGCATGCTTCGCAATCAAATTGTGGTTGCCAGTGGTCATATTGGTCCATGTGATTGTCCGTCTTCCATTCGTGCAGAGAGGAGAAACTGCAAGTCTGGCATTCAAATCGTTCTCCCCAGTGGCCGAGAGCATTCATGTGCTGATTACATGCCTGCTCTGAGCCAAATTCGCGAGTGCAGGTGTCACACACCCAATACATAATTGCTGACCAAATTGTGACTGAAGTTCGTGTAGGCAGCAAGACCGAAGGAGGAGAGTTAAGTCGTCCAGAAAGTTGATGCATCAAACGGCGAAGTGGGGTGAAGTGGTCCAGCCAGCTGTGGCTTCCCTTATCTCGCCCCTGGAAGCCAAATGAGATCGACAGGCACAACCCAGGCTCCCGCAACTCAAATTAAAAGTGCCGAGCATTGGGTGTTCACAGACAAGCGTGGTCTTGCTGTAGCACACGCCAAGATTGAGCGCTTGCAGAATGCGCAAGTGCAAACTATCGCAAGCAAGAGCACGAAAGCTCCAGAGTCGTCTCTGCATAGTCTTTTTCCACCTGCTGGACCGGGTTTTCTGCTGAATATAAGGCATTGACATTACTCGTTGAATTAAACACAGACCTAGGGGCACCAAAAGACTAGGATCTTAGCTTTGGAGCGCCCTCATCGCTCCCTCAATGCTCATGACCATTCTCTCCAATTCCATCGTGGCCCTCACTGGGGCCAGTATCCGTCTTCCCTCCAGTCTTGTGGTTTTTCATGGAACGACAATCCGTTTTGACACTCAATGAATTATTCATCTGAATACACATACGGTTGTACCACTCCGTGTATTCCTTCACCACATTGCCTTTGCAGTGCTTCTGGTCGTAGAACGTGATCTTGCAGCGCGTGAAGGAATCGCGGTAGTCGGTGCCTTGGTACCAGTCTGGAATGTGAAAGATGCCATAGCCGTCGCCGTTGCTAATATTCTATGACTGCGAGCGAGGTGAGCATATGTTGACGATGTGAAGGGAAAGGAACAGGCAGGTGTACTTTGCAGGTATGGGCTTTGAGCTCGTCTTTGCTGAGGAAGGTGGCAATCTCTTTGCCTTCTTCGTTCTTAGGTTTTGGACAGGTCGCGTGGTCTTTTGGGCAATTTGCGAGGAAGCCTGGACAAGTGTTGCCCCACCAATATCGAACCAGCGTCATCTTCTGAGTACCAGGTAGGGCGGAGGTAGATGTGGCTGCCAGGAGGCAGAGGCCAGTCATGCTGATGAGCTGCATGTTGATATATCGTCTCGATTGATGAGATTGCTAAAGTTCGACAGAGGCTGTCAATGTCTGAAAAGAGTGCGAATAGCGATTGGCTGTCTGAGTTGGTTGTAGAGATCTGAGATCTCGAAACCGATCCCACAGAGATTCAAGGCATGAGCTTCCCGCATGGCAACGGCAGATCACCAATCCGCGCCTACCTTGCATGGGAGCGCAGCCACGCCCTCCTCTCGCCGCCTCCGTTCCCTTTGGTAGCTGCTCTGAGCTTTCCCTTCCGGCACGGTAACAACCATAACTCTCGTTCTTAACCGCAGCTTCCATAGATCACGGTGGCCGCTTTCATGTGCAGTTACCAGATTGATTGCTGATAGCATCGATTTTGGGCCAGAGTCGTACTTCTTGAAATGATATTTGTGCTCCTCGGCTGGTCGGCTTTCACACCATGTGGCTTGGTAGCAAGAAGTTCGCAATGCCTTCCTTCACAGCATACTCATGTTCGCAATTACCGCAAGCCAGCTTTCCAGAAGCCACGCTAGTCTCCATGAGTAACGTGTGAAGATCTTTGAGCGTCTGCGATGGATCTCCGTCTGCTCCCACAAGTTCGTCTTCGGACGGTGTATCAGCAGGCAGATTTGGCAGACCAAGCTGGATTCGCGTCAGTGTCCATAACCCAGTCGCACACAGATATGACCGCCGTACCTCCTGCGTCAGCTGCTTCATCGCTTCCCAGTCTAGCTTTGGCAAAATATTCTTGATAAAAAGTGGATTTATTTCAAGCTCGACCTGTTCAAGTTCCGCCTCTTTTGGGTGCAGCGGGAACGCCGCTGGCGACGACTTGCATGTCTTTCTCGCACATGTCAGGAAGTTCAGCGTCAAGATCTTCATGTTTGCTGACAAAAATGTCGATGACAGTAAATGAATCGATGATGTCGCGCCTTCTTATCACCAAGTTTTCTGAAGTCTTCGGCATGAGGTGCCGAAAGAATAACTTTCTTCTGAGCCAATCACATTGTCTGCCAAGACTGCAGCGACCAGGCCAAACAAACGCTTCTCCCGCGACAGTGACATCGACATCACACTCATCGACACCATGTCAGCAGAGCCAGAGTCAGCGCCGAATGGCGACAGTGGAGATGCTCGCGACCCTTCGGGCTTCTTGAGCGAAATCATTGGCGCGCCTGTCACAGTGAAGCTTAATTCTGGAGTGGTCTACAGAGGTCAGTCTTGACACCGTGCAAGAGACGTGGCCATGCTGATATTATTGTAGGCGAGCTGCAGTCCGTAGATGGCTACATGAACATTGCGTTGGAGGACAGCAAGGAGTTCGTAGACGGAAAGCTGAGAAGAAATTATGGAGATGCATTCATTCGGGGCAATAATGGTATGCGGCGACTTCTATTATGAGCAACGTTTGAGACTAATCTCGAATCCAGTGATGTACATCTCTGCAGATGCAGCGCAATGAGGGAGCAGCCTACGCAGTATAACCTGAAGATATCTACTGGCCGAGCGACCTGCTGATGCGGTCTAAATCTATGGGCACTGACGCCACGCCGGAAGGGCGAGAACGAATTGCTCGCCAGAGCGCGCACACGACCGCCGAATCAAGCTCCAGGCCGCTCGACCTCAGTCAAATGTTCGCGGCCTTCAGCGGGAATTTTGGTCGTCCAGACCACATATGTATTGCCGTGAACCACAACATTGCCAGCGGCGTCCTTCTCCACATCGGGTGCTGTAATAGTGTCCATGAATGACACCTTCGTCTTCTTCATTTTCTCGGCCTCCAGCACAGAAATGTGTCCCAGCGTCTGATACCTCTCCCAGACCTTTTCGACTGGCAACGCCACTTGCCAAGGCTCATGGTGCTCAGCGATAGGTAGACTAAACAGCTGATCACCGCTCGCCTTGATCAATGACAGGGGCGTCATCTTCACCTGCTCATCGAAGACCTTTTTCCACTGCAGATGTCTGAACCTCGGCTCCTTGTCTCCAACTTCCTCGGACACCTGCCAAGTCAAGTCCTTCGCCTTCTGCTCCCATGCTGAAGAGGCCTCATGCTCTTTGGAATTATTGTAATCCTCGACATTCCACACCAATCCCAATGCGCCATGAGATTGCAGCACACGATGTATCTCCTTCAGCGCAGACATACTTGCGAACCAATGAAATGCCTGCAGAAAAGGAAAGAGGAATTTTTAGCTTACCTTCTAGCGACGTGAGACTGTGGGCACCTACCTGTCCAACCACAACAGCATCCATCGTCTCATCTTTGACATCGCTCATACTCTCTGCCGTGCCGTTTACTACCTCAACTCCCTTCAACTTCTTTGCCGCTAAGACATCTCTCATTTCGTGGTGAGGCTCAACTGCGATGATCTTGTAGCCCTCATCTCGACTTGCCAGAACCTCAGTAAGCTTTCCAGTCCCGGCTGCTAGGTCCAAAATTGTCGCACCTTTCTTGCCAGCTACACGAACTTGTTCAAGAAGATATTGAACAATCTCAGCAGAATACGTCGGGCGGTGCTGATCGTAAGATGTTGCATGCGCGAAGCCGGCCTGGGCTCGTGAGTGGATCTGTGACATATTTGCCGCTCGAATCTGCTTACGATCCAGTCGATGTCTGCTGAAATATATGTCGATGTCCAACCTTCAATGTTGTTGACAGGGACAGCGCGATGACGGAAGAAAGTCTTGGCATTCAAGCGAAGCCAACGCGTTCTGTCCCCCTTTCCCAACCATCAACGACGGTACAATATGGACTTGTGTTCTCAATTGGCCTCATTGCGACCTTTTCGCCTTCATACTTACGCGTGAAACGCACTCGCCCAGATGAGGACCTATTGAGATGCGTTACCGACACCACCTTCTGCTCCGCCTTGATGCTGGTCAAGAACGCCATCAAAAATCCGAAATGGTCTCCCCAGACGCATGGCTGAGAGCATTGAGATCAGCATAAAGACGCTCTCGGTACCACACATCCATTTGGTCGTGGTCGCGTACTCAGCTCAAGAGCTCCGTACTCAGCTGTGGACTTCTAATCGTCTTTCATGTGGCATGCTCGGCGTAAAACTTCAAGATCAGCGCCCGAAAAGCCTATTTTGACCAGCGAATCTCGCAGGATCTCAGCACTTCCCAATATAGTCCCAAATGCTTCAAGAACAGTCACAGCTCGGAGGGTGAGTCAATACGAAAGCACTCGATGCATTTATCAAAGCTTCGTACCATCTGCTTCGTACCACCCGGACATCTTCCAGTCAGTTACGTTTAGCCTTCCTATGCCATCTTAGAGGAAACCTCTCTCGCCGCTGATATAACCTCACACATTATCCCGGAACCAAAACAAACCACGATGCCATTTAACGAGGTAGCAATAATAGGCGCCGGCCTCTGCGGCCTTTCCTTATCAATCGCTCTCCAACGCAACGGTATCAAGTGCAAAATCTATGAAACTCGTCCCGAACATGGTTCAGATACGCCAGGAGCAATCATGTTATCTCCAAATGGACTACGATCTCTAGACCACCTAGGAATCTACTCTCGAATAAAACCCAAAAGCTACGAATTCTCCTACGGTTACTTCAGATCCAGCGACCATAAAATCGTCGGTGAATACGAAATGGGAAATGCGAAACGTTATGGATACGATGCGATGCGAATTTACCGGAAAGTCTTACTCGATGAGCTGCGAGCGATGGCAAAGGAACTTGGAGTGGAGATTTTATATGGAAAGAAATTCACTCGCGTCGTTTCCGAAAATGAATCTGGTGTCAGATTCGTTTGTGCCGATGGCCAGGAACACACAGCAGATCTACTGGTAGGTGCAGATGGAATCCATAGCACTGTTCGACGCCACCTATATCCGGAAGTGGAAACCGTCTTCTCTAACATCATCTCAATCATAACCGCAATCCCGACATCAGCAGTTCAATTCCCATTTTCGCCGTACGCATTACCATCGTCGATACATCGAGAAAGCGGTGCTTTCATTTTAGCGCCGCAAGGCGCGCAGGGGAAAGAGTTGCTGCTTGCTATCCAGCAGGTTACGCATGAGAGGGATAGAGCTGGGTGGGATGCACTTCTTAACGATAAGGAGTATCTGTATAGTCTGATGCGACAGGATTATGAGAAGTGGAATTCCAGTGTGAAGAATGCGCTTGATGCTGTGGATTTGGAGAAGATATTCGTTTGGCCTTTTTACTCGGTGCCGAAGTTAGAGAGTTGGAGGTCTGAGGCTGGGAAGGTTGTTATGTTGGGTGATGCTGCTCATGCGATACGTAAGTTGTGAATCTTTGTCTTCCTAGCTATTCATTCACTGACCTCGTGATGTAGCACCAGCTGCTGGACAGGGTATCAACCAAGGCTTCGAAGACGTCGAGTCCTTGGCTCTTTTGATCGCCGCCGCGAATGAGAAGAATGTGCCCTGGGATGAGTGTTTGGAATGGTGGCAGCAGTACCGACAACAGCGCATCGACCATGTCACCTGGCTCACGAACGAGATGAACAGACGCAGAATGCCTGGTTGGAATGGTACGGATGTGGAACCTATCGACAATAGCGAGCTGTTTGGTGTGCAGATTCCGAACAATGTGCAAAGGTGGCTTGAAAGCCGATGATCCTGACACCCCTAACAGCCGCAAACCTGAATCCCCATGAAATGCTTTGCAGAATCAATCCTTGTATGTCATTTTTACAGTCTCGTCTCCCTCAAACCCAAGCTAAATCGTCTTTAGTCATGAAATGTCTAGGAGTTGACACATAATACTCACACCTGCTGGAGTGTCTGCTCCCGATAGCCTCCTGAATCCTGGCAGACGGTTAAGGTACACTGTAGCCCCTGGTGGCATTCTCAGAGTTAAGTCCGATCTGTCGATCAAAGTGGAAAATTTTGTGTGGTATCCAATTGTGCAGATTTCTGTCACAGCCTCATTGACCTCCTTTGTGATCTTTTGCGTGAGAAGCACAATTCTGATTTGACGTTCGGGAGGTTGCCCAATAGCTCCGCGAATCGCGCCCCTCAGCCGATCAAAAAGCCCAGGCTCGACAAGGTTGAGTTCGGACCACTTTTTAATGCCGACAGGCTTGATGGTGCAAATGATGGCAATGCGGTCGTGAGTATATGCTCGGAATGTGTATGGGCCAAGCGTATGTCCTGGGAGTCCGGGATCGGAGACGTCGCTGAGCGGCTGCTTAATGGCTGTAGTGATGGGACCTTCCAGCCGATCCAAAACTCCTGGCCCAGATGCGGAAGGAGAGCGAATGGTACATTCGATGAGAGAGTTTTGGTGAGTCGATACTTCGAAAACGTTGTAGTTGACCATGACTGGTAGTCTGATGTTTGTTAAGTTGTACAAAGGGATCAAGGGCGAGAGACAGACATCATCCTGAAAAGGCTCATTGTTGCAGAAGCCGCATTGGAGTCGTGAGAACGGCAGCTTCGATCACTGTTGCTCTGTTCTTTGGCGAGTGCATTGCAAGTGCGTCCTGACCCGTGCTCACTGCGAAACCCGCCATTGCTCGGAACGCACTTCACTGGCAGCAGCCCTGGCCCTTGTCAAGCACTACTCTCTGCAACATCGCCAAACCAGCATAGTCCTTCGCAGATCTCTTTCTGACAGACCCAAGTCAACGCAGAGGCGCGCACTTGGATGAAGCTGACGCTTGGCTGCCTCATTCCAGCATATGAGCAGGACAGGCAATATTTCTTCGGTGTCAAGGTACTGTTTATTTTGGTATTAGCCATCTCTTATGTATTTCCATGCGATGGTGTGGCGCTGCCGCAATCATATTGATATCATTTGGAACTTGGAGGTACATGTATCTGCTCTCTGCGAGGCTGAGCATGATCAATGGCGACATGGTACGAGTTGACTCATGGTGAGAAGCAGAAGCGGTGTCCAGGAGTGAAGTAGTTTGTGGAAGGCACGAGCCACATTTGGGCGCGCGCCTCAGGCTGACAAATTTTGCGGGGCATCATTAGAGTTCCTACACGCCGTCATTCTGTTCACATGCATTGAATTATTTGCACGAGCTGGACACTATTCACCAGATTCTGCTGAGGCATTTGTCCGGGCTTCGGGCTGTTCAGTTACAAAACCATCAAGGTTGACAATCGCTTCAAGAGCCAAGACTTAGACTTTCTACCAGACATGGCGACAGCAACATCGACAGCTCCAACCGCAGACGGCGCGGGAGAAAATCAACCCAGAGGCGGACATCGAGGTAGAGGGCGGGGACGAGGGAATCGAGGAGGCGATCGAGGCGGCTACCAAGGCTTCTCGAACGACCGAGGCGAAGACAGGGCTGGTCTGGATGCAGGCAGAGGTCGCGGAGGTCGAGGTCGAGGCAGAGGAGGCCGCGGCGGACGAGGAAACCGAGACAGAGCGGCCAGCAACTCGCAACAAGACTCTGCCGCAGTACAACCACCACCCCAGCCCGGCAGAAATGGCGTCTTTGGTGCTCGCCTGACCAAAGACGCCGAGGAAAAGAATACTCAACAAGGCGAGAAGAATGAGGGTGCGGAGGAGGTCGCTGGAGACGATGTCGAGGCGGAGGTCTGCTTCATCTGCGCTTCTCCAGTCGCACATCAAAGCGTGGCTCCATGCAACCACCGCACCTGTCACATCTGTGCTCTACGATTGCGAGCACTATACAAGACAAAAGCATGCGCACATTGCAGAACGGAAGCCGCGAATGTAATATTCACGGACGATCCAGAGAAGAGATATGAGGATTATGATGTCAGCAAGGACTTCTTCCGGGACGATAAGAATCTGGGAATATGCTATGAGAAGCAAGAAATCTTTGAGGATACCGTCATTCTGCTTCGGTACAATTGTCCCGAGGATGAATGCGACACCGCTTGCTTGGGCTGGCCAGACCTGCATCGACACGTAAGAAGTGTGCATTCAAAATGGATGTGCGACTTATGCACGCGAAACAAGAAGGTATTCACACACGAGCATGAGCTGTTTACGAAACAGGAATTGCAGCGACATGAGAAGTTCGGAGACGACAAGCCGGGAGCCATCGACCAGAGTGGCTTCAAGGGACATCCTGAGTGCGGCTTCTGTCGTCAACGATTCTACGGTGACGATGAACTCTTCGCGCATTGCAGAGATCGACACGAGAGATGCCACTTGTGCGATAGGCGCACAGGAGGAAACAATCCACAGTACTACATGAACTACGAAGCCCTGGAGCAGCATTTTGGGAAGGAACACTATCCGTGTTTGGATTCTGAATGCTTGGAGAAGAAGTTTGTAGTCTTTGACTCGGAGATGGATCTCAAGGCTCATCAGCTGGAGAACCATCCAAATGGCCTATCAAAGGATGCACGACGTGACGCTCGACGAGTCGACATCTCTGCATTCAACTATCGGCCGCAGTATGAAGAGCCACGACGAGGTGGGAGACGAGGCGGTAGAGGTCGCGATCCGAACGCTGAGCCCATGCCTGCGTCTTCTGGTGGGTATATGAGCCGTGCTGAGCTTGCTCATCAGCGCGAACGAGAGATTCATTCTGCCCAGTCCGTGACTGCTAGGTCCTTCGGTGGCTCGCTATCGCAGCCAGACCCTACTCCCGCGCAGGCGCAGCGTCCAGCGCCAAGTCCGAGACCTGCAAACGCACAGCCCGTGGCGCCCACTTCTGCACCGCAATCACCTAGGCCCGCTGCAGCGTTAACGCAAGCAGACCAGGCCAGACAGCTACGACATAACGCCGTGACGGAGCGAGCTTCGAATCTTCTGCGCAACGACAAAGTCAAGCTCGATGAATTCCGCGAACGAATATCAGCTTACACGAAGGGTGGTATCAGTGCTGGAGATCTGATTGATGCTTTCTTCGCTCTCTTCGATACCTCATCGGATCAGTTAGGTAAGCTCATCAAAGAGCTTGCGGACATCTTCGAAATTCCCGCAAAGCGTGATGGCCTGCTCAAGGCTTGGTCGGACTGGAAGGCAATCAACGAAGACTATCCATCTTTACCAGGTCCGGCAGGCGCAAACACTACAGCTGCTGGCGTACTTGGTTCTGGTCTTGGTAGCTCTCGTGTGTTGAAACTCAAGAGCTCAACTGCACAAAGTTCGCGATCTGGCGTTGCAAGGCGGTACAATTCAGCTGCAGGTCACAGCTCTGCGAACCAATTCCCATCTCTGCCTCCACGGAATGGTGGTCCGGCGCCCAAAGGTCCAGCACCAGTCGCGCCGACCCCAAGCTGGCTTGCAGCACGTCCGTCTGCATCTACATCTCTTTCCGTCACGCCTTCTGGATTTGCTCGAGCCTCGCCAGCGCCCAGCAGAGTTCAATCTACTGTCAATCTCAGTGGAGCGAGCGCATTCCCAGCCTTGCCGGCAGCGAAGAAGCCTACCAGCACAGTCTTCAGTCCCGGATACACTGGCAGAGGAGTCATTAGAGCTGACTCCAACTACACTGGTGCTAATGCCTGGACACCGGGTGCTGCCGGAAGTGCGAGTAATCCAACGAGTCCTCCTCCAGAAGACGAGAGCATGACACGGAAAGGCAAGAAGGGGAAGCAGATTGTCTTCAAGTGGGGCTGATCTCCCGCGTTGATCTTGCTGCGTCAATGCAAAATCGGCAAGACTTCGCCTTGCTCACGATACATCGACCACCGTCTCGAATCACTCTGGAACAGAATGACGGCCTAGGACATTGAAGTGTCCCTCAGACATCGGAGGACGAGTTTGCGAAGCGAGTTTCACCATTGTTGGAACTCAGTCCGTCGGTAAGCCGCATTCGAGAAGCAAATACTGAGGTGATCTGAGCGTTTCTAGAGTTGCTACTTTTGCATAGCAGATACAGGACAGCCGAATTGTATATAATTCCCGAATGAGGGCTTTTGAGAACGAAGATCACGCCTGATCGTGACACTGCAACAAAAGCTTCTCTCGCGCCAAGCTCCACTTCCCTTTTCCATCTTTGCCGGGAGATCTGCATGACGCGTGAAGCTAGAACTACACCTCCACAGCCTCGGATCACTTCGAACGTCTGCTAAACATCAACTATACCATAATCAACCAACAGCAAGGGCTTCGCAACAAGCTCAATTCTGCCTCATCGTCTCTTCTCATTCCCTCTAATACGAGAATCGTTGACAAGCACAGTATAGCCCACCGTGCTACCACACCTTTCTACCAACAACCCCAAAAGGAAACAACACCCCAAAAACCCATCGCCACCATGTCCGACAAAACTGCCTGGCTCGCCTCCCAAATGCCCAAAGAATGTCTCCACGACTTCGAACAACACCCCTGGATCCAAAAAATCTTGGCCGACCCTTCTTGTAAAGAGATACCTTTTCAATCTCGAACCATAACTCGGAATTCCTCTATACATTCGTTATTCAACCGCACACTCGCCACTTTGGACACTTTACGTGCATGTCAAGCTTTCCTGTGGATAAGGAAATGTAGAGATGGGGAAGTGCCTGATGCGGAGGATGGAAAGGGAAAGAAGGAATGTTTGTTGTTGGCGAGTATGGGGAGGGGATTAGATGGACATCCGGGGATGGCGCATGGGGGGACTATTGCTACGTTGTTTGATGAGGGGTTGAGTTTGGGTAAGTGGCGAGCGGCAGCGAGCCAAACACCATTTCTCTCAACCAAGTTGAGACTTACTAACGTTGTTTTCCAGGCGCTTTACAAGTCCTCTCACGAGCTTTCGTTACTGGACAAAGTACGATTAAATATAAAGCTGCGGTCTCGACTCCTGGAATCGTTTTGGTTAGATGTTGGTGTGATAAGTTTGAAGGGAGAAAGGCTTGGGTTAAAGGGGACGATGGAGGATGGGGAGGGCAAAGTTTATGCTGAGGGGGAGAGTTTGTTTATTATGGTTAAGGAGAAGTTGTAAGTGCTTCGAAAATTTGGGAAAAGGAATTGTTACATATATCTGGGGGTGAGAGAGGTGGCGTGGTATGTACTGCATTTGGTTGTGGAAGGGGAGGGGTGGAAGGTGGAGATGAGGTGTGTGAACATTTAGAAGCAGCTCACATTGGTCAAATCTGTGACAATGATTGGATCAGATGCCATTCATGCTGTACACGATTTAGTTGCGGAAGCAGAATGATCAGAGGTGAGGTTTAGAGATGCTCATGTTTAGCACGACTCTCCTTGGCCAGACCTGTATCAGCGACTGGATCTGAACTGTTAGCTCCACACAACACACGACTACGGAAGCAGAATGACCAGAGGTGAAGGTGAGGTGTATTCACGTCTAGAAGAAACTCGCTTTATTTGAAGATATGGAAGCAATGAGAGCAGATGCCACTCCCGCCCTACAGCAATCAGCACCGGAAGCAGAATGGCTAGAGGTGAAGATGAGTGTATTTACACCTAGTATCAGCTCCGATAGATTAAACTTGCAACAGCGACCGCATCAGATGCTATTTCCACTGCACAGCGACGAGCCGCAGGGACAGATTGCTGAATTGTGAAGGTTTGCATAAAGACGACCTCTTCATCACGCAAGAAGGATGGGCGAGTATCTCGAAAGCTCGACTCGATTCTCAAACAAGCTAGTCTCGACCTGGACCCACTTAAGTGCTTCTCTTGACGTAGCAAACGCACAAAAGAACAATTTAAAAGTCTCATCGGCAGCCGCAAAGGCATTCATCGAGATCACAGTATAGCGAGCTCAGAATCCATTCTCCTATACACATCGAGGCACCCCAGTACAACCTTCAGCTACACTATCCCTTCCCATCGACCTCTTCAACGTGCCTAGTATGCCTCCAACCTACACTCACCTCCTCTCCTGCGCCGCCGGAGCGATCCTCAGTGCCATCACCATATACACCTACACTCGAATCCAAGAGACCGATCCTCCAACCATTCAGCCTCCAACAATCGATCGTCCAGCTCCCAACCCTCCAACCAGCACTCCTCCACCCACCATCCCACCAACGAAAATCGACGTCACAAACCACCAAGCCTGGAAGAACGTCTTCGGTGCTCGTCTTATAGCCGCTTGGGCCGCAGCTATTGTCATCGACGACAACGTGAGCGCAGACTTGTTGGCTACGATCGGTCGACAGGAGTTCGGAGAGGGTAAGTTCGTTCTCGACGAGAAAGTATGTACGTGCTGACAAGTTCGACAACAGAGAGATGGGCAATTGAGGTTCATCGATTTTGGGATGAGTTGATGTAGAGGAAAGGGATGGGAAGACTGGAGAGGAGCTTGATCGTGTTTGGAGTTGGCATTGGGAACTCGAAATCAGTTCTTGTTCTAAGGTTGCGTCGCGAGCTTCTGTTGGTATTGAGAGGTGCGTGAAATGAGAAGGTCGAGAGGATTGTGTGAAAGGATTGTGTTGGTTCTCTCTGCCTCGCCCGTTTACAGCTCTCAATGACAGATACCGTCGAGAGTAGCGGTGTGTCGCTCGGACAACGGTATCTCCTTTCTCATCACTGAGTTGAAAACGACTTCGCCGCCAGAGAGAGTCCCCGACTGGGTCTGTGGCCCCAACCATTCCACATCCCTCCCCTCACCAAACCAACTCAACCTTCCCCCCAACAACCTTAGCATTAAACCACTCCACAACCTCAATCCTCTCCTTCATCGGTCTTACCCCATCAAGAACCCCACTCCTAACAACCGCTCTCGTTGCAAGACACAATTCAAACATCGCAAGATTCCTCGCAATACACATCCTACTGCCCAAACCAAAAGGTATGAAATCCCTTAACATAGCCTTAGTAGGCTCGTTCCACCTCTCCGGACGAAAGACAAAAGGATCGACAAAAATGTCCGGGTTGTGGTGGAGAGTCCAGGGTTGGAGACCGACGATCGTACCACCAGCCAGAAAGTAGGATTTGGAGGTTGTGGGGGATGTATAAGTCCAGCCTTGAGGAGGAACCTGTCGGGGGAATCGAGTTGGATTTGCCATTGAGAGACGGAGAGATTCGCGGAGGACGGAGTCGAGATATTTCAAATTTTGAGGGTTGTACGTTGGATCTTCTAATTCGGCTGCGAGAATTTCGTCACGGAGCTTTTTGTATACGTCTGGATTTCTGGCCAAATGGAAAAGGAGGGATGCGAGATTCGTGCCTGTTGTATCCGTTCCTGCGAAAATGACGTCTTTCATTTGCACGTCTGCTTCGTGGTCGCTGCAACCGGCTTTTATGAGGCGAATTTGGTATGTGTCGTCGCGAGGAGATTTTGTAACGAGGGGTGAGGTGAAGGAGTTGACTTTTTCTGCGGAGTCTACTTCGGCTTTGCTGGGAGGATGGAGCCAGGAGGAGAATGTGTAGATTGGGACGAAGAGCCAGGGAGGGAGGAAGAAGAAGCGGCCGAAGGCTACGACGCTGTCGACGTAGAGGCTTGCAGATAGCTCAGGTTGATCTTCTTCATCGACGCCTCCGTAGTCTTTACCGAAGAGATAGGCGCAAACGGAATCGATCGCAAGACCGCGGGAGAGGTTGAGAACATCGACGGGAGAAGCTGTTCCGGTCTCTTCTTTTGCTTTTCGACTTTTCGCTGCTTCCTTCTTGAGTCGATCGACGAAGTTGTTGACGCATCCTTCTATATCTTCTTGTCTTGATCGAATGTTTGCTGTGCTGAACATGGGCATGACTGCTTTACTCCTCACAGCTCTGTGTTGAGGGTTCAGCGTACTAAAGATCGTCTCATGGCCTTCTGAGTCGAAGTTCCTGTAGCATGGCGCCTTGAGGAAGCCGCCTCTTTCGGCATAGATAGGACCCAATGCATCTCCTTCCGAAAAGACAACCTCATTGGGAGCGATTCGAACGACTGGTCCATAAATTTTGTGGAGTCCATCAATCTGTCGAGATTCATCTCCGAGCCAAGAGTGAGTCCATGCCCAAAGATTCGTGAGCCGACATATCAGCGGACCGGGGATGTGGCTGAGAGCATCAAAATATGTTCGATATATGATGTATGATATCGAAAGAGCAGTGATCGCCACAGCGGATAGTGACGCCGTTGAGGAATTGGCGATTGCGGTGTCCAGGACTCCCATGGCTGCAGGAGCTTCTTTTCCTGTACAATGGTTAAGGAACGAAAGTGAGTATCCATTGGAAAGACTTGTATCATTGATGACTCAGGATCCGGAAGTGTCATGTTAAGATAGGCCAGCAAAGTATACAGTCATTGCCCCACCTGTTCCTCTGCCGAGAATTCTTGATCAGCAGTGACGGCGCCTCTGTAACCCTATACAATACAATTTGGGAGGAATACCGCAGTGTCTCGCTTCACCTCGCGTTACTGTGGGCTTGACTTGAATTTTCGATTACCAGGCAGTACCGGACACGCTATCAGCCGAACACGGCGTGACCGTGTTTTGCTTTCTCAGGAGTTATTTCGTGTGGGTTGTATATATACTGATCATGAAGGGTATCTATGCTAAACGGCTCCTCGTACTGTGATCTGGTGCGAGTCGTTCCGCCATGACACAATCGTGTCAAATCATGGTGCATTGTTCACTTGGATGTAGCACATCAATCGACCTCGGTGATCGTGGCGAGCTTTTGCCTTGAGCTCCCCTTGGCGAATTCTACCTCGCCATATTCGCTTGCACGTTTCGTGGACTTCCCTGGACTTGCGCCACCGATCCTGGACTCTGCATGCCGTTGCTCATGGCGATGCCACTGCCATTTGAGTTGATGCGCTGCATCTGTGGCGTGTTTGACCTCGAAGACGGCCGTTGTCCGTTCATGCCTTGCATGCCAGCCATCTGCATGTTCGAGTACTGCATCGAAGGCGATCCGGGCGTCATGTTCGGACTTGCGTGGGCCACTCCAGGACTGCCGTTGAGCTGGGCGTGCACGGCGTTCGGACTCTGCATTTGCATCTGTTGCATCATTTGCATTTGCTGCATTTTCATCCTTTGCGCGTACTGCTGGGTCTGGTTTGGACTTGCGTTCTGTCCCTGGGGCGACATGCTCGAGGCACTCTGCTGCTGGCTCCCGTCGCCGTTCATATTGACTTGACTGTACGAGCCATTCATGCCGTTTGACATCGGTCGACTATTTTGGTATGCTGTGTGTTTGTGAGCAAAAGCACATTAGCGATACGTGTTGATAGACTGACTGTTGATACCTGCAGCAGCAACTGTCGCATTCTGCCTGGCCTGCTGGGCAGCGGCGGCAGAGCGCTGTTGTAAGTGCTGACTGGCCAATATTTTCAGTTGGTCCTCCGACAAATTGGGATTTGACGATCTGAGTTGGTTCGTGATCTGGAAGATTTGCGGAACGTGACCGGATGAAAGTTGTTGAGGACCGTTGGTGCTTTGTGGCGTAGGTGGAGGCGGCATACTGGGCGAGGCGCTCATCTGCGTGTGCTGGCCAAGATTCTGGTTGTTGTTTCCGTTTTGCTGCTGCTGCTGCTGCTGCTGCTGGAAGGCTTGCAGCAAAGCTTGATTGTTTTGCAACTGCTGTGCATTCGTCAACCCACTTCCAGGACTGGGCATGCTTCCATTCGGCATCTGATATTGGCCTGCGTATTGAGCGTTCATCATTTGCGGGTTACTCTGCTGTTGTCTGGGTTGCATGTTCGGGTTGCGCATTTGTGCAGCTGCGGCTTGCATCTGTGCTTGCTGAGGCATGTTCGCACCATTGACCGGGGGCGCCAAGAGCCCATTCCTGGTGGCGATTTGAGCTTGTTGTCGACCTTGCTGCTGCGCAGCTACTTGCCCAACTTGATTCGGCATTTGCTGTCCGTTGGCTTGCATCTGTGCTTGCTGTGCTGGCATGTTGGCACCCGGAGGTCGTTGTTGTCCAGGTGCTGCGTTAGGACCAGGCTGTCCTCCTTGCTGTGCCTGAGCCTGAGCTGCCCGAGCCATCTGGATTTGCCGTTGTTGAGCCTCAATAATTTTAGCACGATGCTGCCGTTGCGCTTCGGCGATTTGCATGTCTCGTTCGTGACGCTTTTTGCTGAATTCTTGAGGTGTCATCTTGACGCGCTGTGTCTGGGTATTCTCGGTCTGCGACTTGCGTTGAGCTGCAGCCCGAGCAGTTTCAGCTGCTTTCCACTGCGCCTGTTCCTTCTTCTTCGCCAGCTTCCTGAATCCCTCGACCATCCACAAGTATCTCGTCGATCGTCGCTTCTCGACACGCGTCGGCATCGACCTGCGACGCATAGGTACATGCGAAGGTCCACCGTTTTGCGCTGCTTGGGCTTGGATTGCTTGCACTTGGGCCTGATACCTGCGTTCGGATGCCTGGTGGGACTGCTCAAGGCGTTGGTACCAAGTCTTAAAGTATACCGTCTTCTTCATATCAGCAGGCAACGACTCCAGCTCGACCCATCGTTCGAAGCATTCCCATGGCGTTCGACGTTCGGCAGAGCTCTTGTAGCGCGTCGCAAGTGCCATCTCGTCAGCAATGAGAGACCAATTGAAAGAATAGTCTTTGGCCAATCTGCGCAACTTCTGATCGTCTTCCCATATCCACTGAGAGCCATTTCTAAACTCGTAGAATTGGGTCGTCGGCATGAGGAACTCTGACGGAGGTCGGAAAGCATTGTTCGAATGTAGTCGATCACGAATGTGCTTGTTGTCGGGATGGAAGAGCGCACACTCATGGTCTTCGGGAGGCAAGTCTTCGCGTAATCGCTTGCTGCGAGGGTGATGAGCGACGACTTCAGCCTCATCTTCGTAATCATATCGACTTCGTTTGCGGGAAGGACCACGAACACGTGGCAGAATCTTGCCCTCAATAAACTTCGAGACTGGCGTCTCAGGCTGCACGTTGTGCTGGCGCGATGTGTCGAGAAAGCCTGTCTTCGGCAGTGTATCTACCGCTTTGGAAAGCTTTCCATTTCGTTGCAGGTCGTCGACAACAGTGGTAAGTTCTGGTGGCACAACAAGAGTGATTGGTAGTGGCGATTGCGAGCGAGGCGTTGGTGGACTAACATCGTCTTCAGATGCTGAATCACCGGCGTGCTCAAGATCTGGCGTCTCAGCATTCGCATCCTTGGCGGGCGTCTTCACCTTGATCCGTAACCTTTGCTTCTCCTCTGCACTTGCGTGGTAGTACTCGGCACATCGTTGCGCCAGCCATGCACAGACGCTCTTCTTCATCTTACGCTCAGCTCTGAAGTCTTTGCGCATCCACTTCATTTCTTCCATCATGTGATCATGGTGAGTGAAAGGCTGCTCGGGCTCTTTCGCCTTTTCCATTTGACGTAGCGACCACTTGTTGGCGTTTTGCAGCTGGTATATGCGTCGGAGCATTCGGAAGTCCAGGCGCTCGTGCAAAGAAGTGAAATGGTCTTCCGTCGAAAGGGCCTTGGATCCATTTCTGATCAGATCGGGAAGAGTCTTCGTCTTCGAATTTGGTGACTCGTGAGCTTGGATTCTGAAGAGAGGCTCGAGGTAGTCGCGGTCAGGATCTTCTGCTGCACCTTTCAGAGATTCGAGTTGGTCCATAGCAGAGTCGACTTGACTTGGTTGTCGGAAGTGATTGAGAAGTCGCGGCTGATGTGAAGCCTGTGCAATGGGCGGTGCTCTGACACGAGTATTGGTAGCATCTTGAGGATGTCGTTGCGTCATTGGAGAGATGGCCTCTGGCGACTGAATGATATCTTTCCGCGCTTGTGAGCCATTGTCAGTAGAGTGCGATCTATCGCGATCCTGGCCAAGTATTTCCGAGACCGACTTTTGTCGCATAGCACCAGATGAAACTCGCGTCGTCATTCGTGGAGGTCGAGAGGCTGCTGGCGTAGACTGCTTCTCTGTGACCGCGGCGGGTGTCGCCTGCTTCTTGTCAACAGCTGCGGATGGTGCCTTGGCTCTAGGCGCGACAGTGATATTGTCGCCATCGTCCTGAGATCCAACGGGCGGTGGAGGCTTCGCGTCAGGCAACTCTTCGTCGGGCTTGTCGATACTTCGCTCAGCAGTGTCGACGGCATTACTCTCAGCTTCCATCTGCTCGACAGCTTGTTCAGCCTCCGTCGATTCTCGTGCAAGCTTCGAAGCAGGCTCAGGACCGCCTACACTTTCCCGAGCTGCACGCTCTTCTGCTTCTCGTGCCGCTGCCTCTCGTTCCTCCCATTTGAGCTGCTCATCTGGCGTCGCGACATCTCCAAGCGCTTGCTTGCGTGCAATCTCTTTCTGAGCTTCCAAGATGCGATCGTGCTCCTCCTTCTCACGCTGCTGCTCCGGAGAGGGTTGAAGATCCTTGGGAGGCAAGACATCGACTTGTGCGGTCTCGGAATCGGGCGATGTGTCGGGACTATCCTGCGGAGGTTGTGGTGTCGCAGCAGAGTACGCTCCAACTGTAGATGAAGGCGAAGACGCTATTTCGGTTTGGGGTGCGGCAAGTCGCTGACCAGACTTGACCTCTGGTTCAGACCTTCGTCGCGCCTCCTCCGCTTCTCGTTCGCGCAACCTCTCCTCCTGCACTTCTTTGGACGGCAGATGAACAACTTTAGCTGGCGTAGAGGACTCCTGCTGGTCGACAAATTTCTCGGCGGTTTCAGATAACTGTGCTTCTTCCTCAGGCTGTGGAAGTGCTACCTCGGCTGGAGGCAGGTCTTCTGGTTGGGCTGAGGCTTTGCGAGAACCGGGAGCCGAGCCAGATGTTTCGTCAACGGCACTCGACAGGCCATGTGCAGGTTCCTTCGAAGTAGAAATGGTTACAGGCGCAGTAGAAGTCGGATCGTCTGCCTTCGCGGTCACAATGCCTGGTCTCGGCGTCGCAGAAGCACTTTCGGCACCTTTCGCATGTCGGGATGATTCATCAGATAGACTATTGGGTTTCGATATAGATATGGACGCGGTATTGTCGTGTTGTGGTGTTGATGTCGAAGCCGCAGGTCGAATGGTCAAGGCCGCGGTCGCGTCGGACGCACGTCCGCTTCGAACATGAGCATTGCATACCGAAATATAAGTGAGATACTCATACCTGGACAAGTCGTATTTTTGTAAGAATTCAGCTTCATCTCCAGTCGGTTCCTGCTCCAAATCAAAGCTGGGAGGGAGAAGTGATGAGAGCGATTTGTTGTTGTTGACGAGCGCGGTGACGTTATAGAGTGCGCGCAGATTGCGACGATGTCCATCCGCGAGAGTGACCTGTTCGAACCATCAGAACACGACCATTTCACGCGACATCATCATGATAATTTCATAGTCGATGTAGTTGCATATGAAGAGCATTCTGTGTCAATATGAAGAGTATTGCATCAAAGGGCCACTTACTAACTCATGTCGCCTTTTCTCGGTCTCGATCAAGCGTCGGCTGTCGAGAAGGGACATGAACTTGTCGCGAGGAAGTGCGCCTCATCTGCTATTCAATTAAGAACAACAGACGACGGCGACGCGCTGCAAGTGTGCGAATGTTGCGGTGGAATTGTCGTGAGTGAAATCGGCCGTTGTGTAGCCCTTCGTCGCCCTCGTCGCTGCGTCGTCGCGTTCTGAGGGTTGCGCAGTTGTGCTGGCTTGCTTGGGTGTTCTGGAGAGATTCCAAGCTGCCACCAATCAAACTTGCTTCTGCCCACCGAAGCCAGGCCTCTCCTGTTGGCTGAAAGCTCCAAAGTCTGCCGTTCTGCCGCCCGCAACCTTCTGCTCGCAAGCAACAAATTTTGATGTCGTCGTACAGCACAACAAGAAAGAAGACGTGAGGTTGGAATACGAATCTAGAAGTATGGCAACTGCGAATGGAGTCAAGAGAAAACGCATAGAAGTCGCGACCAGCGCCAAGCCTGTCAAAAAACAGGCAGTCGAGGCCAAAAAGTCTTCTCAAGTTAACGGAGAAGGCAATTCTGGTCCCATACACATCCAAATCGTCACAGGCAGCTATGAGAGGACACTACACGGCATCTCAGCAACAATACCGCAATCAGTCTTTCAGTACGGGAACGTGTGGACCGCTCTCGAGCAATTACTAACGACCTCATAGTGACACGAAAGATGACGAGAAAGTCGAGTTCCACGACACATTCCTGTTCGCTGCACATGCTTCAGCAATCCGCTGTCTGGCCATTTCTCCTGCCGGCAAGGAGGCAGATAAGCGTTTCTTAGCGACTGGATCTTCGGACGAGCGCATCAATGTGTACAGCTTATCGACAGCACCACCACCTAAGACCAGTTCCAAGCCGAACTTACCTTCGCTGTCTGGTGCGGCCGCTGCTGAGAATCCTCGGAACAAGTCTCTCGGAAGCTTGATCCATCATGACCGTGCGATTAGTAGACTTCATTTCCTGGATAAGAATCGACTTTTCAGCGCGGCCGAGGACGCCACTATTTGTATATCGAGGACTCGCGACTGGACTGTATTAACATCTCTGAAAGCACCCATACCCAAGCCACAAGGACGGCCGTCTGGAGATACGGCAGGCCCTGGCGAGATACCAGCTGGCGTCAACGATTTCGCGATACATCCTTCACAGAAGCTGATGCTCACTGTTGGTCGTGGCGAGAAGTGCATACGACTATGGAATTTGATGACGGGAAAGAAGGCGCAAGCATTAAACTTCGAGCGCGAACTACTGTCCCAAGTGGGCGAGAGCAAATTCAGCAGTGGCGAGGGACGACGCGTGATATGGGACCAGCCTGGAGAGAACTACGTTGTCGGTTTCGAAAGAGGTGCCGCTGTCTTTGGCATCGACTGCAAGCCTAAAGCAATAATTCGACCTGGTACGAAGATCCACCAGATGCGATTCATGCCGCCCGAAGAAGACGAAGATAGCATTTTGGTAATCTCAACGGAGGACGGCCGACTGATGTTCTGCGATCTGACCCACATCGCTGAAGCCTCTGATGTCAACAGACTACCGCAATTGCAGCCTGTTGCACAGATTGGAGGTCGAGCAGCCGGAGTGCAAGGCCGGATCAAGGATTTTGAGATGGTTCATCTGGACGAGAATGTCTATCCGTTCGGGGGCAAGGGTGCGATGCTCATATTTACAGCGAGTAGCGATGGCGCAATTCGACTATGGAGTCTTCCCCATGGCTGGGGCGCGGATGTGCTGTCAAGCCCGAAGCCGCCGACTCCTAAGCAAATTGCAAAACTGATGGCAACTAAGGAGGCGGGAAATCGCATCACATGCCTAGGCGCCTTCTTGCTTGATGGCCAGCACTCTGCTATTGAGGAGGCGACAGACGAAATGGCAGGCGCTGAGATCGATGGAAGCGAAGAATCTGAAGATGACAGCGAATAGTCATGGGCAAGTCTGTAGAGAAATTCAGTCGTACATGCTGCCGCCACAAAGCACGGGCAGCCTGGCGGGAACTGTAGCATAGAATACATCATAATGTGTATACTGAAGTCTGTAGATACGCGGTCCGCGCACACAGCAAAATCCTAGTTTCACATGCTAATTTCATTTAGCTTTCGCCAAGCTTTACTCTCGTCATTGCCCCGCCGATCCCCTCCGTTCCCATTGACATGCAGAAGCGCGCAGCGTGACAGCTTACCTCTCTCACATAATAAGACCCCTACCAAAACACCACAACACCACCACTCTCATCCTCCCCCACCATCACAAAAATGACAACCCTCAAAGGTCCCGGCCAGGCCAAAACCTACGACGGTTCCTCCCTCCGTATAGGAATCATCCACGCCCGCTGGAACACAAAAATCATCGACGCCTTACTTTCCGGAACACTCAAAGCTTTAAAATCTTCAGGTGTGAAAGAAGAGAATATCACAATTCAGTCTGTGCCGGGGAGTTATGAGTTGCCTTATGCTGTTCAGAGGATGTAAATGGGCTCGCAAACTCGCTCGGGCTGGGAACCTCACTGACGTTCGGTAGGTATACGGCATCTCAATCCCAATCCAGCGCCTCAGGCCTCGTAGCATCCGCAACAGACCTCCTATCCAGTTCCACTACCGATTTGACCTCTCTTCCAAAGAAAAGCTCCTCCTCCTCCTCAAATCAGCCTTTTGATGCGATAATAGCTATTGGGGCTTTGATTAAGGGCTCGACTATGCATTTTGAATATATCTCCGATGCGGTCAGTCATGGACTTATGAGGGTGCAATTGGATACTGGAGCTCCTGTAGTTTTTGGATTGTTGACACTCTTGACGGAAGAGCAAGGACTTGAACGGGCGGGCATAGATGCGGCGGGTAAGGGACATAATCATGGGGAGGATTGGGGTGCTGCGGCTGTGGAGTTGGGGGTTAAGAGGAGGGGGTGGACGGAAGGGAAGTTTGTGGAGTAGGTCTGCTGCCGGAGGGAGGCGAAGAGATGGGCATGAATGAGACGAGGGCGCTCTCACAAAAGCCCGGTGAAAAGATACCAGAATAAAAAGATATGGATTGAAAGATACAAAAAGCTTGACAACTGGTCGCTCTTAGTAAGTTGCCTGCGAAGAAGTCACTGACTTGAACAGCAGCAGCTCTGACTGGCGAAGTCCTTGGAGCGACGCCAACTTCGGGCGTGAGACTGGGCCACCAGCACTACTTCTCCTTCACAAGCAATTCTTGCTCCACAGCAGCTTCTAATGCACTCACAGCTTCGTCGATCGAACAATGACCACCCCAGGTATACATCGCCAAGCCCAGAATCGGAAGTCGACGAAGAGTCCGGCCGCTTAGACCCTCACACTTCTGAGCAAGATCCCAAACACGGCGAGCAGGAGAGGTGGTATCCGTATAGTGGTATATGTGCATCGCGGCAAGAGTTGGGAGTTCAGGCGGGACGACGAACGTGAACTAGAAGAAAGATATCAGTCAAGAAATATGAGGACGCCGGAAAAGGGAGCAGTGGAAACGGCGAGCAAGTTCGGATCAATCGGCATGATTCAGTAGGGCTCACATACCGTGGCCAACGCATCGGACTCCTCAGCATCCGAACCGTCCTCGGTATTTTCAGCACCAGAATGGGCTGCAGAAGACTTGTTAGACACTTTATCCGCAGCGGCATCGACCAGACTGGCGCGAATGAGCTCATCGAGACAGGAGCGGAAGATGTTGTAGATTGCTGCTGGTGAGGGAGATGGGATGAGTTGCTTGATGTCCACTCTATCAAGGAAGGCAGGATCAATGGCACCGAGGAGATTGCTAGTGCACAGGACAATGATGTTGGGCAGAGCTCGAAGTCGATCAAGTGCTGTAAGCAGCTGATTCGTGGCCCGGACTCCATCACCGCATTCGCCTGCCATAGATGCCTTTTCTCGCGATGAGGCTATTGTTTCAACTTCGTCCATGACGACGCAAATCAGTGTGGTGGGTGATTGCGCCATGGAATGAATCTTCTCGAACATGGAGCCAATGAGCTTGCCGCTCTCGCCGAAATACTTGCTGAGCATTGCATTGGTGTTGACTTCCACGAGCACAGCCTGTGGAAACGATCCTGATAGGCGAATGCTAAGTTTTTGTGCCAGGGCACGACAGAGCGTACTCTTTCCACTTCCAGGTGGGCCGTGGAGGAGGCACAGACGATTCCAGTTGAACGTGCTGAGGTTCAGGCCGGGCTGCTTCATCACGCCAAGCATGCGCGTGAGATATCTTAGCAGTTGCGATGGCAGTGCATCGTCGTAGATCAGCGAGTCCCAGTCATCTTTCAGCGCGACATTTGGGAGTGGTAGGACACGAGCTTGCGGAACGTCGTCCGTGTCTCCATTCTGGCTGATCCGTCGACGTGGTCGAGCTTCTTCGTCACTCTTGAGAGCGTACGCTACGACCTGGAAGCTGTTAGCCGCTTCCCAATAGCATGTTGAAAGGAAGTCAGGGAGTCTGGTGTCTTGGATTCGGCACCATGAACTTACATCGAGCTCAACATTTTCAAGCTTGTAAAAGCCGACTTCCACTTTTGGACCGGTGTAGTCGACCACGTCCACGTACTCGATGTATTTGGCAGTCTTGATGTAATCGTAGTGTTTGATCCGAGTGCCGACTTGGACCGAAACATAGTTGTCTCGAAAACTTTCACCAACCTCATCGCAGATTTGCCTCTGAAGGAGAGTCACATTCGCAGGTACTTTGCAATTGAGCAGGACTTCGACGTGAAGAGTAGGTGTGAGCATCATTGGGCGTGCCATCTTGGGTGTTGCTGTAGCTTGGTATGTGTCCGAAGGAATGCAAAAGAGAGCCAAGTGGTGTTCGTTTTGCAGTGCAACGAGGTGCAGTTGGGAAGAGTGTCGACGTCGAAGTTGAGGTGAGTGGGTCGGCAGCCTGGGTCGCGTTGTGCCTTCCCAAAGTCGTTTTTGCCCAGCCCTGTCAACCGATTGTTGCAATCCTCGATCAATCCATAATTTCTGACTCCTTTTACACACTGCTTCCGGCTCCGGATACTCAAGTCACGCAAGCACTCAAGACACTCTCTCACGGCCAGTCAGGAATTCTCATCTCACTTTCCTCCGGCGGCTGCGCCCATTCCTGCTTATCGCACTTTCCGAAATATTGGCACGCACATTGCTGTGGTGGAGGGCAGTGGACTGGCTCGCCAGTGAAGATATATGCCCACAGCTTCTCTAATACTCTACCACTCACTTCGTCTTCAAGCAGGGTGTTGATTAGCCATTCTCGCATCCGTATGTAGTCGTCTTTAGGCCTTCGCCGAATGGCTGCTCGCGTCACAGCGAATTGTGCACAGCATACGCTACTAATAGTCTCTGGTAATTTCTCACCAGGAAACAGCTGCTTCCAGTTTCCTGCTATCGCGAACTCGGTCTCCTTGCGCTTGACTCCGGGACCCCAATATACAGCATCGTGATGCTGTGGCCGTATCTCCTTGCTACAAGACGGATACCAGTCACATCGGAGAGGGATGTAGCCAACTTGTGCGACCGAAGTCCGATTGAGAGTTCTGATCAGGTTGGTGATGGTATCAGACTGGTGCCAGGATATAAAGTGGCCATGAACGAATACTGTCATCCACGGCAGATCATAATAATTATCGATCAGCCAGGAAAGGTATGGCATGGCCTCGTGGCCCTTGTTCAAAGGTATGCGCAGCCTTTCATCAGGATGATTTGGCTTGTCTACATCATAGGGATACGTGGTCCAGCTGCGCCATGTCAGCGTTGAATCAAGAATTGCTCAACTTCAGCCTCACTCTGCTTGGAATTGTGTCTGCCTCATCCATGATAGATCAATGCCTGAACTCCCTGCCGCCACCACAGCTCCGTATGGTTTCTCTTTAGGTGGTGGATCAGCTGCGATGTCAAAGGGATGGCTGGAAGAGCCTTTGAGAGAGCTAGTTGCTACACTCGACCATTGCTTTAGAAGGCCTTTCGTCGGCGTCGGTAAACAATATAGACCTGCCAGACTCAGCAGTACGATCACGATGCACAGAGTCTTGCGACTGCTGCCAGCGAACATTCTTGGCGAGCTGGCGTTTTGATGACAACAAAGAAGAGAAGAAGGAGCTGCAACATTGTGCTTTCTAGCCCGTTCATCCTCCTACCAATCTACCAATATCCGCCCGCGACTCGAGCCGTGCAGTGGTCTCGGACATAGTAGAGACCCACATTGTTGCAGTTGCATTTCAAGGAAAAGAAAGGAGGAGCCGGCGGTGGTGGCGCTCCGCTGGTCATGGAAGGCTACGGCGAACCATAAGCACCAAAATTCTCAAACCACTCTGGCGACATCATCACGCAGGGATCGCTTCTGCAAACCAGGATTCAGATCGTCCGGCGGTGTCGCAAACATCGCGTCTTCCCATCCACTTCACGCGCATCGAAGCATACCGATACCACTCCACATGCATTCACGATGGACGACTTCGTGACCTTCGGGAAGGACGACGACGACGATCACAGGCAGCCAAATTATGGGGACCTCGTGGGCTCCTCCGATCCACGCGCCACGACTATCCAGATCGCTATATCGATAACGCTAGGAGTTACGGCATTCCTAGCCTTTTGCGTACTGCGACCGAGATGGGCTGGATTGTATGCCGCGAGGAAAAGGCAGAAAGGCGAGGCGACAACACTGCCTGAGCTGCCGAGCACATTGTTCGGATGGATCGTGCCACTATGGAAAATTACAGATCAACAAGTCCTCGCCAGTGCGGGTTTGGATGCATATGTCTTCCTGGCCTTCTTCAAGATGGCAATGAGATTCCTCTTCACGACACTGCTGTTCTCGCTAGTTGTGATCAAGCCGGTGCACGATGCATACCCGGACGACGATGATGACGATGACGACGACGATGACCATAAACATCACAAGAAGAACGGTACCGACCCAGATCTAGCAGGGAAGATTGTCCGAATCGGTCTAAAGAGGTCAGTTAAGCTGGTGCAGAAGGGTTGGATGGAAGGCAACGGCACAAGACCATATGTGCCATTCTTGCCCGAGAACCTGGAGACAGATTATCTGTGGATGTACGTTGTGTTCGCGTACTTGTTCTCGGCTATCCTGATCTACCTTATGATTTCCGAGACGAGGCGAATCATCGAGGTGCGACAGGAGTTCTTGGGCACACAGACTACAGTCACCGATCGAACGATACGCCTGTCTGGGATTCCGAAAGAGCTGCAGGACGAGGATAGAATCAAGGAATTCATCGAGAGTCTCGATATTGGCAAAGTCGAGAGAGTGGTGCTTTGTCGCAACTGGAAAGAACTAGACAAGGCGACAAATCGGAGGATGGACATTTTGCGAAGACTGGAAGAGGCGTACACCATTCACATGGGACATCGACGAATTGAGAGGAACAGAGAGACGCTGCCAATCGCTCAACCTTCTCCGCCTGAGCCAAATGGTATTGCAGACAGTGAAGAGGCATCTCAGGCCGACAACTTGATCGGAGGTGATGGCGATCTCATCCGTCCATATGCTAAAGCAAGACCCATGGCTACGATCAGATACGGATGGTTGAAGCTGCAGAGTAAGAGAGTCGATGCAATCGATTACTACGAGGAGCAGCTACGACAAGCAAATGAGCGAATCCGAGAGCTGCGTGGGAAAGAATTCCAGCCGACACCACTGGCCTTCGTTACCATGGACTCGGTTGCAGCATGTCAAATGGCAATCCAAGCAGTGCTTGATCCATCACCACTGCAGCTGATCGCCAACCAGAGCCCTGAACCTGCGGATGTCATATGGGAGAATACCTACCTGTCGAGGAGAAATCGCGTGATTCGCAACTGGACGATAACCACGATTATTGTGTTTCTCACGGTCTTCTGGTCTGCAATACTGGTTCCAGTCGCCGCAGTACTGAACGTCGAAACGATTGGCAAGGTGTTCCCGGGTCTTGCAGATGTGCTGGAGGATCATAAGAATATCCGCTCTCTGATTAGCACACAGTTGCCTACCCTAGTCTCTTCTTTGCTGATCGTCCTCGTGCCATATCTATACTACTGGCTTTCATGGTACCAAGGCCAGATCTCGCGTGGGGACATCGAGCTGTCAGCGATCTCGAAGAACTTCTTCTTTGCGTTCTTCAATTTCTTCGTAGTACTTACGATTCTCGGCACGGCATCCAAGTTCTACGCCATCTTTACCAAGTTTGGCGATGCCATTCGCGACTTTCAGAAAGTAGCCTGGACTCTGGCGCTGTCTCTCAGCAAGCTCCTCGGATTCTACGTCAATTTCATCATTCTTCAAGGAGTCGGCTTGTTTCCATTCCGCCTTCTGGAAGTTGGTTCGGTCTCACTTTACCCGATCATGCTGATCGGCGCGAAAACACCACGAGACTACGCTGAGCTGGTCCAGCCTCCAGTATTCTCATATGGGTTCTACCTCCCGAATGCTCTGCTGATCTTCATCATTTGCCTGGTCTATTCCGTTCTGCGCAACAGCTGGCAGGTTCTGCTTGCAGGCTTTCTATACTTCAGCCTCGGACATTTCTGCTACAAGTACCAGCTACTCTACGCCATGGACCACCGTCAGCAGACCTCTGGTAGAAGCTGGGTCATGATCTGCGACCGCATTTTCATTGGCATGATCTTCTTCCAGATCACGACTGCGGGTCAGCTCATTCTCAAGCAAGCATTTGCTCGATCAGTCATGATGGTTCCACTCACCGTGGCGACCATTTGGATAATGATTGTCTATGGCAAGACCTATAAGCCGCTGATGAAATTCATCGCACTTTCTGCTGTTAAGCGCGGCGAGACATATCAAGACCATGAGACGCCTTGGGACGTTCAAAGCCTCAACAGCACAAATCTGGCACCAGAGACGAGTATCTGGGCAGGAACGCGAGCCGGCGTTACTGCGGATGGCCTGATAGGAGATGAGCTCGCAAGAGCCACGAGCAGACACAATGAGCAGGGCACAGCGAGGGAGAGAAACCTACCATTCATCAACCCCAGTCTGGTAGCTCCACTAGATGGCGTTTGGATAGCTGGTTTGAAGCCGGGTCAGAATGCAGTCGGTTCGAACAACGCGACTGGTCGATTGATCGATACTGAGGAGGAGGAGGGCGATCAGAATGTTTAAGAACGAGGATGGGACGAGATTGATATTGTTACCTGCACGATACCCCGGTTGCGATCCTTTGGCATAGCGGACATGATTCAATAATAGATGGGACATAACCTATTCATAATGTACAGATCTTAAACATCTTATCCGCCGTCCATTGGCACTTTCCGCTATTGTTACTTGACACAATCATGAAGCAGTCACCGGTCAGCGACTGAACAATAGCTCCTGCACACCTTCGCAACCGGCGGTGTCCACTTTCCGCATCAAGTGAGGCGACACTTCCTCATCACTTCGGTGGCACATGCATCACATGCGGGCGTAGCTCAGACCACGCAGTCACTTTCTACAAACACTCGACCACCATCAGGCTCACGCTCACGCTCACGATCACACACCACCATACTGCATGACCACTTGATCACACCACCATACGCCGCTCAGCCATATCTACCATCAAGATGGATGCCTTCCAAGAAGCCATCAACGGCGAAGGTGTCTATGCGACTACATACCAGCAAAGCTACTACACGCCTCCAGTGTACACCGATAACACGGACATGCCTTGTCGCGGAGCCAGGCCGGCTCAAGTGGCTGCTGATCTTGCTGCCATGTCGAGCGGTGGCAATGCGCCTCAGTACAAGGTCGAGCAGTTCAGCAATCCGACGACACCAATGCAGAACACACCATCATTGTCCCCCGACCAAGAAAGTCATGGATCAGGATCATCGACGCTGTTTATCAAGCAGTCACCACATTCCTCGCCTCCATCATCACAACACTCTCTTCGTGAGGAGAGACTCCCAAGCAATACACCATCTATCAACGCTGGATCGAAAGAAGATCCAATCGACGTCGACAATAATCGTGAGTCGCAGAGTCCAGTGGCCGGCGCGCCACCAAGAGGCCGCAAAGGTCGCTCCCTTGGCGAGAATAGCACAAAGCATATCCGTGAGATGCGTGCTAAAGCCGAAGGTGGCAGCGTCGAAGCAGCTCTCAAGCTTGGCTGGAGCGTCGAGCGGTTGACCGTACTCTTCAACCAGGACAAGACCCGGCGCGGAATTATTACGGCCAAAGACGCGCCTATCGATGATGACGATCTGCTGGCTCGAATCGAGCAACGTAAGGAGAACGGCCGTGAAGCTTCCAAGCGACGCGCACATAAGCTCAAGGTCAGAGCGAATCAGGGTGATCTTGAAGCGGCGAAGAAACTGAAGTTGAGCGACAAGACCATGACCGCTATGTTTCCGAATCGTGCCGAAGGAGTTCCACATCAGCAGAAGACCGAACATGCAGACAGTCCGACCGAGCCTCGTAACTTCCAGCAGCACTCCAGGCGCAGAGAGACTGTGACGCTCGGAGCGGCCAATCACTCCACTCCAGGACTGGCACGACGCTATCCAAGTCAGACTCAGGCTGTCACGACTGCTCCCAACTTTCGGAGCGAACAGTCTTGGGGCACCTTGACTCCTCATGGCATGCAACCTCCCACCTTTTACCAGACCGAACTCCAGCTCCTCACCGCCCGCGATGAATGGGCCCGAATGGCAGCTTATGCTCAAGCCAACGCTCAAGCACTTGATCGACGTCTTCAGCAGCATCGCAGACTGCGAGAGGACATCGGTGCAGTGGTGTACGATGCAATTGTGCCCAACAGACAGCCGAGAGAGCAGGAATTCAAGTGGGTCCAGGAAAGCGGGACGGAGGAAGGTGTGTCTGAGTGAGGAAGCGGTGCGATTTTCGATCGATTTAGCATGGATACTGAGCGATCTCTTACGAGTGTATGTGTACACGGGCGTTAGCAGGATATGATCTTCTTGTAATATTAGCAGAAAGAATATGGGATGGGCGAGATTACTTACTAGCTTTGGAGCGGTCATCTGCATATGATGAACTACACATGACTACTTGCATAGCGATGCTGCGAATGAAATGACCAAAAAAGTTCTTGTTCTTCATCATTTTGTAAGAACGATAGACAAGCATCTCGAACTCTCGAAATAAGCTGAAGTCATAGAGAGCTGATACATCTACTTTCCGCCGAGAAATTTGGCTTTGATATTTCGAGTGGCAAATCCAGTGACCATAACGCACCTTGTTGCATGCTACCGTTCAATGTTGTTAAGTTGGAATCGTTCTGATGTCTCTCTTCAAAACACGTTCACCACTGAAGACATGTCTCACCTGTTTGACGGTCTTGTCTGAGAAACATCTTAAGGTTTCATGTCCTCAGGTCTTGAAGTCCAGCATAAAAATACTTCCCATCTCATCTTCACCACTACACATCGAAATCGTTCTAAGACTTTTCACCGACCTGCAATTCAAGCTCACAATGACGCTCTCACTTCCACGACTCGAGCACGGTCTCGTTTTGATGCTTTTCCTCACGGCTCTATTCTGGTACATTCTCTGGGGAATTGTGCATGATGGTGAAGTACCCATGTTTGTGTCCGTTCTTTTGGTCATCCGTAAGTCGGCCAGCTCTGGTATTTGGTATGCTATTACTGACAGTCTTGCGTAGTGTTCATCTTGGCGATCGCTATCGATATCATCGCTATGCGATGGAGTAAGCGGCAAATGAGGTCAGAGCTGGAACGAAGTGGCTTGGATGACCTGGAGGCGGAGACAAATGTGTCGATCGATGAGAAGGCTGGGGGCGGGTATGGAACTTTCTAGTCTCTGCTTTGCGATTTGCGAGTAAGGGTGTGGTGATTGGTGTCGGCCATATGTGTAGGGTCTGACCAGAGTTCCGGCTGTGTCTGGTGGCAGTTTGGAATGATCGTCGCCGATTTTCAGGTGCTCCGATATCTCCAGCCTTCATCGAAGTGATCGGCTTCGCCGCCACACCATCGCTTCGGAGGGACTCAATGGAGGCAAAGACGACCAAATTGCTGCCGCGGAGCCATCGTGACGATCGTTTTGGCAAGGGCCATTGTGCAGGTACAACCCAAAGTCCAAGTTCTTAACGTCTCTTAGGAGTTCCGTCGCCATATTCAGCCTCATACTTCTTCACCACCTCGCCTCTTATCCAGATTGCCTTGCCACCATCTCCAATATAGTCGGAAACATCCGCCGCACGCACAATGAAAGTTCGACCCGCGGCTACACGCTTAGTGAAGGGACCCGCCCGAGGCGTATCGGCGAGCACGCAAGTAAGAGCGCTAGGCCGCCCAGCAACATAGTCCTCAAGGATCTTCAAAGCCTGACTGTTACTTGGTGACTTTGGATGACAAAGCTCGAGAGTCGCCAGTCTAAGCTCCATTTCCTCGTTGCTATACCTCATCGATCGTGCATATAGCCTCACGAATGCATCGTAGAGGTTGGGATCAGTGTTATGCCATCCACGAGGGCTGTGTCTGGCCTCGACTAATTGGTGACGAGCTTGAGCTAGGCCAGGGCGGAGATGCACACCGGCAATAATAGGCTGTTTGAGTACTCTCCCTTCTGCTTTCGTACTGTCGTATTCCGCCCATGCACGATCAATTCTGTGTCGCGTACTCAAGAGAACGTTGAGCATGCCGTCTGCACAGAGGTCGGTGTCAAGGTATGCAAGCGCCTCAACCCAGACGCGTAGTAATTCGCCTCGCCAAGCATTCCCGGCATAGTTAAACAGTCCCTCTGAACGCACATCAACCTCTAGCCACTTTTCCAAGATTTCGGTCAGACCCTCGTTGATAGCGAACACGACCAATCGCAGCGTCTCCACTCTCCCTATGAACAGAAACGGATACCAGAGGTTCACATCGGTCCATAGGTACGCCAGCACCGCTCGGACCAAGCCTTGCTCTCGCATATCTTCTAAGATCCGTTTGCGCTTTGCTCTCGGCACTCGGTCTAGCTCTGATTTCTGTTTTCGAAGACACATGCTAACCACACGCAAGTTTGAGGTGCCTTCGCTAACGCAGCGCCGAAACACGTCCGCTGGTGTCAATTGGTCGTCCTCCAGCTGTCTGTAAACATCTTGGTCTGCTTCTGAGGGAGGGCCAAGCGCTCTCTCGAGAACAGCCTCGTCCCGAGAAGCAATTGACGAATGCCTCGAACTCTTCTCCTCTCCTACGATAGCGAGGTATTCTGCGTATCTAGGGACACTTGCAGCTGTTTGTGCGGCACCGCTCCTGGAAACTGTCGCGTCTGAGCGTATTGCTGTCCGCCGTGTCCGAGGTATGTGGTTCGTGGAGTCATGTCGAAGATATCGACACGATATACTGCCCCTGAGCAGAAAATCATTCTTCAAAAGCCTTGACCTGGGTATTGAAGTGAAGATCTCGCAAAGACGCATGTCCTGGGAACGGGGCAAGAGCAGCTCACAAGTCCCCGCTGGCGTTGGAGAACAGTTCTCCGCTCCAGAGCACAGCAGCAAGACCCTAACGGTAATGACCGACTTGGAAGGTCTTGAGTAGACCGTCAGTGAGGTGTATTGTGTCTCCACGATCGATGTTGTTATGTCCGCCAGGCCAGGAGCACTTGCAAAGTTCTCGGATCGGAGATGCATTGACCGACGGCCCGACAGGCGGACCCGCAGTAAAGTGGACCTCAATCATCCTGAAAGCAGCTAGACTACAAATGGTACTCTGCCCACAGCCTTGCATTGAGAAGAAGCAAATCACTGTCGCCTTGCAGCGATGATGTTGACTGACTACGGCCACAAGCCTTGAAATCTGGTTGTTCTCCGAAGATTCTGAATATGAACACCCCCAGAATCTTGAGCACATAGCTATTGCTGTTTCCGGCAGGTCCGGCTTTGCACAATACTCCACAGTCCAAATCCCAGTCAACGTTGGTAGAAGGCAATGTTGGAACGCATAGCAGGCTGATCCTCAACAGCGTGTAGAGTCGAGTAGGGCAAAGAAAGCGGCAGAAAGTATGCCGTTGGACGAGATTCGGGACGGCTAACATATAGATTGCTGACTCTTTCCGTCGGCCGGTCTATACTCGTACTGTACCGTCTGAACGATGTCACATCGCCGTCGGCGTACCAAAGTCTCCGAAGAGGATCCACTATAGAGGGGAATATGCATAAAAGAAACCAAGCGTAGACCAGATCGTGATCCGCGCCAGCATCTCCTGGATGTCTGTTACGCCTTGTGAACGGACTTGAACAGATCGCAGAAGATCTACCTCAATCAAGTAGGCGGAGGGGAAGCGCTAGAATGTGGCTTCCTGTATGCATATGAACTCCCGTCGACTTCAATTCCTATCGTCACTTCGAAGACGAAAAGTGAAGTCGGATACGACGGCGTGTCGTCCCGATGCCAGCTGGCGCTGGGCTGCGGCTCCACCCAGCCATATTCCCATTCAACATTCATCGAACTGTTCACCGGGCCGCAGTAGCTGTCAGAGACAGTCACAAGGTCTGATGGCGTATGAGTATGCGCAATTCGTGACAGCCTCGGCTGCTGGTACCAATGCTGTCTTCGAACACGGCTTCACATCCCATCACCTTTGATAGATTGAAGATCCACCTTGCTTGGAGTTCGACGCAGCGCGACTATCGTCTTGACCGTGCTCTTGCTCAAACTTTTTCACGACGTCGTGCCTTATCCAAGAAGCTTTATCATGATGTTCCAGGTAGTCTGCAACGCTGGCCGTGTGCTGCATAAAGCGAAGTACCGATGCGACGCGCTTTGAGTACGGTCCGGAGCTAGGCCTATCATCAAGTTGGCACTTCAGTGCATTTTCTTTGTTGATCATAAACTTTTCGAGAATTGCCATGGCCGCAACATCGCTCTTGCGTTGAGGATGGCAAAGATCGAGTCGAGCCAAAAACATTTCTCTCTCATACTTATCCAGTTTCGCCGCTTTCGATATCAAGAAAACAAAACGATCATACAGCTCGGGGCTTGTATTGTACCATCCACGAGGACCAAGGCCGTAGCGGGTCAACTCTAGAAATCCCTGGAGAAGCGCAGGCCACAAGCTGGCGTTGAGGACCGCGGGAAGAGGCGGGTTTTCCTGCGTCATCTTCATGGTATCGTATCTCGCCCATTCGCGCTCGATCCTGCCACGTGCAGTCAAGATGGCCTTCAACAAGCCATCGGCGCATAGAGTAGTGTCGAGAAACGCGTGCGCTGCGACTAGATGACGCAAGAGGTCTCCCCGCCACGCGTGACGTCCCTGGTGATCGTCCCCGTCTATGTGTACGTCAACCTCCATCCATTTCTCGATGACCTCCTCGAGGCCCTCAAGCAAAGCACACAACACTAATGGTAGTCGCGTCTGCCGGCTGATAGAGAGATAGGTGTGCCAAAGCGAGGTGTCGCTCCAGAGATATCTCAAGACGGACCGAGCCATACCATCTTGTCGAATCTCATCGTAGAGCTGCTGTCTCCGTCGCCGCGGGAACGAGTCTATTTTGCGCTTATAAGCTAGCATGCACGAATTGACCACGCGTATACTAGCAGTTCCTTCGTCCACACATTGGCGAAATATGACAGCAGGTGAAAGCTGTTCGGCACTGAGTTGCTTTTCGATGGCCAGGTCCTGCGTCGTAGGTGGACCCAGGGCATCATCAATAAGGGCTTCGTTCTCCTCCTCATGAGATTTATGGGATTGTCGTCCTCTTTTCACGAGCTTCCGAAAATCTTCGGGACGGTAAGATCCAATGTGCTGCGTCTTATTAGATAGACTTGGATCGCTTCTATGGACATCTTCACGCCCGTCATACGTTGAAAATCGACCTATATGGAACGAGCTCCATCGAGGACAGAAATTCCACGGCTGAAAGCTGCTCTTTCCAGGAGCATGTCTGCGAATTGCGCATAATACATGCAGGGTTCGCAACATCAGCAGCTACCAGAGCGCAAGAGAGAAGATTTCAAGATTGATTCGAAGCAGTAGGTATGGTGCAGTCTCTGAGTCTCTAATGAAACAGCTGCGATGGTGTTTTGAAGTTTTGTTGTCGCGTTGCGAAGTGCTCCGCCAGAAGTCAGTTTTCGGAGAAACTTCGACGCCGATCGATGCACGGGCCCGCAGACAGTGGTCGTCTTGTCCTGTCCTTTGGGCGCTCGTCCTTCGCATCAACACCCAGATGAACGCATGCATCGAGAAGAAGCAAGTCTGGCAATGTCGTGTGATAGCACAATTACGACTCTGATTGAATTTGCTCACATGCAAGCCTCGGCGCCAGCGCAAGATGCGTGAAGGATCAAGAGCTGATCTGTCAGGGCAAGCGAATACCTGACTATACACGCCATACAGATCGGTTTCTGGAGCCACAATCGTCTTTCGCTGCTGAAAGAAAGCTAGTTTGAGGCTTCTGGGCACCTAGGTGTGCTCGACTTCGACATGAAGGCTATGGCTCCTTCGATCCAACATTCCACAGCGACTCTGAAGGACGGGGTCGGCGCTCAACATGCAACTTAATCTAGGAGGAACTGCATTGGTTCGACTGGCTGCCTACCTGAACCATCCCTCTTAGACTCTACCGGAAAATTTTGAGCGACTTGTTTGCATGCATTCTCCTCTCCTGCTGCCGCCGAACACTACACGGACACCAATCATTACTGGCACTTCTCAACTTACATTTCAATCGCATTTATTCAGCAAGGCTACCAGCAAGTGGCTGTGTTGCTGAATGTGAGGAAGCCCGGATTGCGAGAGAATCGATGCATTCGAACGACGAGGCATGAACATCGCAGTCGACATTCGAGAAATGGTCTCTGACAATCCGACCAACATTCAAGTCGGAGTGGCGCCAGCTACCTTCTTGCACGCCAGTAATGATCACACAAATGCCCACTCATCGTTCTGTTGCAACCACAGGTCCCAGTCGAAGAAGAAATCCTCTGGGAAAAAGTCATCAAGCCTGTCAGCTTCCACCGGCTCGGCACTGGTGCTGTCAACGAGCACGTCCGGAGAAGGAGCAGCTTTGCCCAGTGCACACCATTTTTGCCATTTGGCAAGCAGTCCATGAAAGCTTCTCAGGACGCGAGCAGTGCTGGCCCACAGACATCCTCTCATCACTGCCTGATTTGGGGTCTCGCCTTTTCTGACCCCCAGCCGTTCAAGAGTTTCGGCGCAATTCCGAATCAGCAGCATTTGCATATGCACTTTATCATGGAGCCCACCCCAACCTTTCATTCGAGCCGCATTGCCTTCCATGATATCTTTACAGATGGCTAAGATTCCACAAACTACTTGACGTGTAGGTGGGAGATATGGTACACCCTGAGTCTTCAGACCTTCCGCGGCAGCAAGGAAGTTTGCCAGTGCAAGCTCCAGGTCGTCTGTCCGACTATGTCCATGCTTGACCAGAAAGGCAGTATATGGATCTCCAGCGTACTGGTCTTTGGTCGGCTCTGCGAATCGTTCGATGATGCTGTCTGAAACCTGCATTGCCCGTTCTGCATCGACAGCGTCTTCTGCGTCCCCACTCGCATCTGCCGCCCGTGCCTTCGCATTTCCAGCCATGATGCAAAAGAATAAGACTACACCGGAGACAAAGCAATGGGAACCATGGAGCTGAGCATCTATCAGCTGAGAGATCGCAACAGCGTAGTCGTGGCCAAGTTCTGATGCCAGCTGGAAACTTCCAAGGCTCGCTTTCTGAGCCTCACATGCTTCTTTATGGCCTTCGAGGATGCGTTCCAGAGCAGACAAGTCGCTCCAGATAGCCTTAATTGCAAGCAGACTCTCCAATTGTCGAGCTTGACATAACAAGGAGTGGACGGCGAAATGCAGGTGACAGGGGACACGTGCATCCGAAAGCAATTCTCGAAAAAGAGACACAATCTCATCCGCATTCTCGCCGCTCAATCTCTGCATGGTGTGTTCTCGGCTTTCGCTAGAGGCGACACTGAAGATATCGGTGAAGCACAAGCGATACCACTGCAGACATTCGTACAAAGTATGCTCAACAATCTCATCATTGTCTCTAAGCTGCCTCCGTAAGCGCGCGGGAGCACTTGCCAATCCAATGTTGGCTGCCACTTCTCTCGCCAAGGGCGGCGTTAGTCTACCTCTCACGCTCTGGGCGGCGGTAATTCTGTCCGTTGCAAAGACAAGCGGTCTGTACTCGAGAGTGAGCTCTAGTGCGAGTATGCAATATCGATCTGGCGGCAGAGTGAAGAGTAGCTGCTGTGCATAGGCGGATATTAATGCTTCTAGGTCCGCCCGCGTGGTCTCTTTGACATACACCTGTGATCCGGGAACATCAAGAGCAAGATCACACAGCAGCGTGAGTAGAAGGGCCTCAGAAATATCTTCTGAGCCGCTCTCGTCCGCCAGTAATTTCTCGTGGAGCTTGGAAAGCCTGGGGATGTCCGGGAAGTGCAATCTGTGCCAGATCAGCAGCTGGTCGAGCCGGTCAACCAGCGGCCTTTCCAGCAAACTGAGCACGCTCTTCCTGCCTTTGTCTCGACTCATCTGCACCGCTTTCGCAAAGTTCTTGTCCCTCAGCAGCAGCATGGAGAGGAGATACGGCACGCTTGTCATGGCACGAAACTTGTCCGCAGGAGCCAGGCGCCGATGATCTTCTGCTCGCGGTGAGACGTCGCCTTTTGTCTTCGGCTTCACCATGAGGTATTCATCAACCACGTCAAGGCCATCTTCAGATACGCTATCGATGTCTTGATCTGGGTCTACCTCCGTTTCGTCCTGGCCTGAGGTACATTTGGTGTGTACTGGCATGCTCAAACCTCCATCCAGTGGCTTGTGTCGTTTGCTCGGTCTCCCAAGGATCGTGTGGTCCAAAATGCATTCAAGCCCTTTGATAGCGCATCTTTGGCAAGGCGATGTGCCTGAGTTGTTCCGCTCGCCATTTGACGCTTGCGCATTCTCCGGCAGAATACATTTTATCTTGCGTCTGCGACAATTCAAGCAAATAAATTTGGCATAGGAGCCTCTCTGACGAACAGTCGGCATCTAGGCCAACCACTTCTGAGTCTTCTGCAAAGCACACGAGCCACAATTCGGAAGCGGAACAAGTAGCTGCGCAGAGTCAAAGAAGAGGAACCATTACTTGCGAGAAAGCAAGCGGAGAAGATCGAAGGATGCGAATGCGAGGAGTTGGCGCCGAGACTGGACAGAGCTGTGCTAGCAGCCTTATTGGATGATCAAGTGTCACAAAGAGGAGTGCGGGTGCACAAGAACATGCTCTCTACACTTTGCGACAGCTCTTGTTCGGTTGACTACACGGTGTCGCTAATTCGAATTATGGACTGCTTCAGCCGATCTTACTACCTCGACTTCATATGTGATTGTCAACATGGGCCCAATACGACGAGCTCGATCTGTGCCAAAGAACCTGGGCAGCGACTCACATGAGATGACTGAATCCGGCGTAGCATCTCAAGAGGACAACTTTGACCGCAACAACATTCGACGCCTTGTCATGGCGGACTCAAAGTTTGCCAAGTACATGAACGCTATTCGTCTGGTCAGAATCATACAGATTATACTGAGTGCAATACGCATCGCGATCAATGCTGTCCTTTTGCTCAGATATATGTCCTTACAACGGTCTTGTCCTTCAGGCAGCCGCGACGACGATTGCGAGATATATCGCAAGGCAGTCGGCGCTTTCAAGTACTGCGTTGTGCCTGGCGTCATCGGCATTCTTCAAGCAGTCTGGTGCTTGAGAGCAACGTTCAAAGACCCATTGCCGTTGCACACAGTCATTGGCGCCGAGAACATGGCCGCCGGATTTTATATGGGAGGTGGATGTGTAAGCAGCCTGTGCCCTTGATCTCATCGATGCGAAGCTCGACTGATGATCTTCGTAGACGCTTGCGGCCATCCTCAATGGCTGGAGCTGTGAAGCTGGTAATGACACAGCGTCAAGAATATGCTCGCTGTTTTACGCCTCCATAGCGCTCTTCTTCTTCGGTGTCCTGCTCTCCTACTCCATGGTTCCGGCTTGGTGCTACATCAGGACGCAAGCGAAACGATCGCAATAGATGCTATCACATGGAAGCTACGACATGCTAGTTCGGAAGGCGGAGGATGCTACAGTTGTCGAGCACTCAAGAGCAAATTCACACGCCATGTGCATGATTACCTAGTCTGGCTCAGCTCTGCGGAAGATACCAAAACGTACAAGGTCGAGCAAGTCCGGAAGCTGGACAATTCGTCGCTTCATTGCTACGTCACTTCGACATTTCGACAATTCGACAGCTCCTTTGATAGTCCGATCTTTAGACAAGAGTCCGGCATTTCGACATTTCGAGGTTTTGGCCGCTCGACCCTTCGACAGCTCGTTCGACAATCGTTTGACATTTCGATCGACATTTTGACCACGCGACAGCTACTTTGACAACAATTCGACGGTTCGACAGCTACTTCGACAACAGTTCGACGGCTCGACAGCTTTTCCGACTACGATTCAACAATTAGACTACAATTCGACAGCTTTTTCGACTATAATTCGACAGTCCGACAATAGTTCGACAACAGGTCGACGGCTCGACAATTCGACCCTCCGACGACTTATTAATAACAATATATCGAATAAATCTCATTCCATCTACCTATCCACTCTCACCTCTATCCATCCATCCATCCCTCCCTCTCACCTTACTACTCCCTCAGCACCCTATAAATCGGATACTCATCCCCAACCTCAACCGGCACAATTCCAAAAGTGACATAACTATCAATATTCTCCGGCTCAAGCGCAATAAACGCTAACGCGGCATTCTTCTGTCTTGTACTGACCAAAAAGCTCCCAGGTGGCAAAAGTACCTCCTTCATCATCGGCTCAGTCGTAACAGTATTCAGAACATGTCCTTCGTAAATAGCTGTATCAAGAGAACTGCTCGTAATATTGAGAGCTTCGACAGTGCCACGGTAAGAGTAGTCGAGGGTTTGAACGTCCAAACCGAGGATTTCGAGACGTTCGACGACTGGGTACCACGTTCGTGGGATGAGATACGCTTCTGGACGGCTGCGTGTGAGGTTCGCGATGGAAGGTGTAGTAGCGTAGAAGTCTATCGGGACTTGTACGATACTTCCATTATCCCGATC
Organism: Pseudocercospora pini-densiflorae CBS 125139; assembly: GCA_000504365.2. Taxonomy (NCBI): domain Eukaryota; kingdom Fungi; phylum Ascomycota; class Dothideomycetes; order Mycosphaerellales; family Mycosphaerellaceae; genus Pseudocercospora; species Pseudocercospora pini-densiflorae. Next base: position 84,709 of record AWYD02000009.1, read on the forward strand.
AACCATCGTAAAAGTGCGATTCTCCAGAGTATAGTAATCCGTAACGACAATATCTTCATCACTTTCAATAAACTCCTGTCTCGCAGTTCCCACATTTTTCAAAATTTCAAGATGATTGTCTCGAGCAGTTTCCAGAATGGCTTCGAGTTTCAGTAAAGCTGTGGCTACACGGCGTTGGAAATGTTGGTTTGCGAGGCGGATTCCTCGCATTTCTAATAGGAAGCTGATGGCTTGGGTTAGACCGTGAGCGTTACGACCGGTTCGAGCTTCGGTCACGGCTTCTTCGAAGACGATGCGGGAGCCCGGGGTTGTGTTTGTTGCGCCTGTTACGTAGGGTTCCCAGCGGAGACCGTAGCTTTCTAGTTTTGAGCCCATGGCTGGGATGAAGCGGTCGAGGACTTCGGAGCGGATTGTAGGATGGATGTTGGGATTGATGCCGCCGGAGATCATGGCGTCGGAACCGTGCTGGTAGTCGCCACCGTAGATTGAAGGAGCTGTGAATTCGTGTAGATCGACTGCGATGTGTGGGCTGAAGTTGCTGAAAGTTTTCTTGATGTCCCGAGATTGTTGCTTGTCAAGCTTGATGTGTTCTCGGTTAGGGTCCAAATTTGATGCAAGAACGCGCTGAAAGTAGGCGACTCCGTCGACATTATATCTTGGCAAGATCTTGATGTCCATGGTCTCGAGCAAGGAAGCAGTCCAGGTCTGATTCGCATCCATTTTACCAAGAAGTGCTAGAGCGCCCTGATCTGCTGCGGGCTCATTACCATGTATTGCTGCCTGGATGTAGACCTGCAACTTTGTGCTGTTGCTTGTGTACGCTGGCGAACTAGAAAGGAATAGATAAGGGATTGCTTTGCCCTCTTCTGACCAGAAGTCTGCAGCTTGGTAAGAAATCCAATCATTGCGGCTGGCAATGGAGCGAATGAAGTACTCTGCTCAGATATGAGTGCGTGAGCAGCATTCATGCATCGAAGTCATTCATACCAAGCTCATAAAGATCTGTCGGGCCCTCAGTCCCGTTTGCCCAACCGGCTGGTACGGTCTCTGGATTTGTGAATGCTGGGGCAATCAGATCTATCCCTTCAACATCTGGGAACGCAGAAGCCACGAGATCGCTGTCCTTGATCGTGGTGAGATAGTTGTCGCCGTATGTATACTGTGCGAAGGACTTCGAGAGATACTGCAGGGACGCAAATAGTGCCGTTGATTTATGGTTCCTGAGTGACCGCATATTTTCGGGAGGCCTTCGTCGAAGCGAACAGTCCTAATGGCGATGAGATCAATGTATTCAGTCAACCAATGGGCTTCTCCTTCTATCTGAGTCTCTGCACAACCGTGCAAAAGACAGCGAAAGTTCGATGCTCTACGAAGCAGGTCACTTGCGCGACGAACGTGGAAATATATCGTTAAGACTCGTTGGCCGACCAAATGTTTTCGCCGCCATCTTCGCCGCAGTAAGTGATACCATTCGCGGCTGGTCATCGGCTATCACTTGAATTTTGACTGACTATTGGATAACGTGAGATGCCCAGCGCTCATTCGGGAAGCTCGTGGTATGGAAGTCTTGGTCGTCTTGGTATACCACGTCTCCGGCCCCTCCGCCAAGCCAGACCAGGTGGGGCCCGGTATGCGCGCACGGAGGACTACCTGCCAGTATGATAACGTGCTCTTGTCTGTGCCTCATGCCGCAGGCGATCTTTCCATACCATTTACTGGGAGGCCTTGCTCTCTTGTGATGCTTCCTCTCATATGCCTTCTCCTAGCTTCGTGCAGATCCTGCCTGCACCTGAGGCATTCGATCGTACAGCATCGTGTTCCTAGACCTCGTGCTCGGACATCAATCATCTGAAATGATCGCTCTAAGCGTTTCAAGTCTGAAGTCGCCAAGGACATTCTCCCAATTGTGCAGTCGTGGTCGTGCCGTCATATGGTGCCCAGTCACTCCGGGAGGATTGAGTCCGATGCAAAAGCATTAGGACACATCGAGCAGACCGGAATCCTGTTCTTGGATGAAGCAGCGATCAGTCCTCATCCTCATCCTCCTCAAGATCATCCATATCCTCTGTATCAAATGGCATCATCTTCTCGCCCTTCGCTTCTGTGCCTGCTTCGACCACAAAGTTGGGTGCCACTTCACATTCAGTGAGCTTAGTCTTCTCGTCATCATCGTCGACCGGCTTCTTCGACTTCTTCTTGTCGCCTTCCGCAACTGCTGAACTCGGGTCTTGTGGTTTAAGTCCTTGGATCCGCGCTCGTCTGCCGATAATACAGCCTACTATCTGCACTCCATCACCGACTGTGACGCCATCCATAAGCAGACAGCGCGTGAGACGAGCACCGGCACCGATGTCACAATTCGCACCGATGACACTCTCCTTGATGTTGCTGCGAAAGCCAATCTTGACGTTTTCTGCTACCAGGGAATCCTCCTGAGACACACGAGCTTGTTGAGCCAAGATTGCAGTAGGATGAACTTTATGTTCGTGGCCGAGTTGGTGCGCCTGCTGCTTTGCAAGGTAAAGAGAGATGTTGAGCAGCGCATGAGAGTTGTCGACTCGCCGAATGAGAGGTTGCGGAGAGGTAGAGGTCGGTGTCGGTTGAACGTACGCAAGGAGTGAAGGCACATCGAGCGCCTCGATAGCAGGGGCAGGCGTTGAGCCACCAACTCGAGATGCAAAGCCCTTAGTCTTGTCAGAGAGCGGCGAGCTCTTTGTGGTCGACAATGTCGCAGCATCTGTAATCGGCTCCTCTAATTGTGAGCTCTCCATGTCTTCTGACGAGTCCGCTGTCTGACCAAGTGCTTCGTCTAATGAGATCTTCTCGCTCAGACCGTTCTGCCACTGAGCCTTCGCCCACCAGCCAAGCACATCTTCGCTGATTGAATCGAACTTTTCATTGCGTGCAGCATAATCTTTGACCCATTTTGGAAAGATGTAAACGTGTGCATCACGGTGCTTGGTCTTCATCTTCACCCGCCCGTACTTACCAGACAGCTGTGATCGGAGCTGAAAGACGCCTTTGCCATCCTCGACCTTGTCATTCAACGTGTCAGTAGGCATGGCGATAGCAAGCTGCTCGATGTCTGGTCGAAGGCTTCCATGCGGTGCTGGGACTGCAGGGACATCCAGCGGGACAGTGGCGATGAAATCAGTCTCATCCTTCTTGTGGCTGATACCTTCGAGTCCATGTGTCGGATAGAAGACGGCAAGCCCACCTTTTCGTTTAGTGCCTCTAGCAGAAATCGAAAGCGGATTCAAGGTCATCCATTGCTGTATTAGACGAGTGCCGTCCAGTTCAGAGATGAGATCGCATGGGAGGACTACAAAGTCGGAGGTGATTGCCTTTTGCACTTCCGGCAACCGTAGAAGGAGGCCAGTCCCAGTAGTCGGCGTTAGATCAGCTGGTGCTATAAGCTCTGGCTTTGGTGAGGGTAGACTTGTCAAGGCTGGATGTGTGGCAAGTGCTGACTCGAGTGCCTGCTGTGATTCCAGGGGAGTGACAAGAGTGATGTCTGAAAATATCTTAGTCTTTGAGAAACTGATAGATGACGAATTTGACCTTACCATTGATTCCCATACGATAACACCAGTCGAGGGGATACCATACCATCGGTCGATTCGCAATCGGAATGAGAGCTTTTGGAAAGTCCTTCGGAATTGATGTGAATGTGCTCAGGGATTCGCCTGGGCCGCAAAGTATGATCGCTTGCAAGCCAGGTGAAGGCACCGTGGCATGTGGCATTTTGTGTTGACTTCCGGATATATGTACTCTTTCAAGCCAGGAGATATCTGAAGTCGTGCAAGTTTCTGGTGCTCCACAATGCGCAAGTGGGCTCCTAACAGATCTGATTGACACGAACTGCTCTCGAGGCACAAGTCGACCCGAGGCGATTGCTGACTATCGTTATGTTGATGTGTATTGATTGAACTGAAGTTGGAGACGTAGTTGGAGTCACGAATCTCGAAATGCTTGGACCCCTGCACCGATTAGGTTCGGCGCTTGCAGGGAAGCTCGGCTGCCAGCCACAACACTTCACCGTGCCAACCTCCCAGCTCACAACACACGCGACTCCCACACCCACTTTCATACCACAACCCGCTCTGCTGCATACAACGACATCCCAATGTAGCGCCTCGAGCGCAGTATCAACCCCACAAAATGTCCTACGACTATCGCAAAACAACGACAACGACTCGCAATCGTGGACGTCCTCTATACGCCCCTCCACCTCCACCTGGCGGGCATAACCGCAGCCATTCCGTGCTGGGATACTGGGTGCCTCTGGTGACAATAGGCACGATCGCAGTCGGCGGACTTGCAGCATGGATCTGGAGTGAACGCAGCGATCATGACGAAGACGACTACCCATATGATAAGCCTCCGAGACCTCAGACCGGAGTAGGCGCACCATATCCCACCCAAGGCTCGCAACCATATCCCGGACCACCACAGCCTGGACCAGGACAGTCAGGCTTTGTGCCCCTTCAAGAAGGAGGTCCTCCGCCTCCGGTGGGTGCAGATGGATCGACGGGCGGAAGCTGGGCTGCTGGTGGCGCAGCAAGCACCTACTTCGATGCCAGCTCCACGCAAACGAGAGAGCAGCGAGAGCAGAGCGACCAGGGCTTCTTTGGCAGAGTGCAGGGCGCGATGCGAAGGACGCCCAGTCCACAGCAGTTCTTTGACAATGCGAGCAAGCAAGTCATGGGTGGTATGGCTGCAGCTGGTGCCGCGCTGAGCAGCATTATCGAGAATCCCGATTCGCGTGATCAGAGTCAGGACGGCAGGAGACGAGATGAAAGAGACGGATTTAGTGACCACGAACGCTGGAGTGAAGAGGCTGAAGAGAGGCAGCGCATAAATATTACCGAGAGTGCAAGCGGGAAGCGAAGCGCAAGCAAAGGCAAGAGCAGATCGAAACGGACTGTGGCTGTCGTTCTGAGTGCAGATGTTGATACATCCGCTGCTGATGATGGTGCATTCCATACTGAACACGGCGTAAGTTGATCGGTTTGGGACACTTCTCAGGCAGTCGCTAACACTCACAGTCAATCTTGTCACATCTCCCTTCTGCTCTTAACCCAGAGGCGACTGATCTCTTCGTCTTGATATATGCGCCGAACCTCAAGAACCTGCCTAAGCCAGAGCAGGCCACATCCACACTCGGTTCCAGCTACTCCGCAATCTCGACTCCAGCCCAGACTCCAGGTTCCGAGCTGCAGTCTATGTCTCCACGCGTGGAGCCAGCGAACCCAACATTCGACGCATTGTACAACCAAGCACTGTCTCTGGTGAATCACCCGACACAGATCATGCCTTTCACGACTCCAGCTGGATATGTCTCAATGCTCAAGCACATATCACCACAACTCGTCTACATTTCGGACACGTTGTCCGGCCACGAAGGCGAGACTGTGGCTCAGCTGAAGGGCTGGGTCGGTCTCACAGTGCTCGTCGTGGGTGATGAAGGTCATGGAGGTCTTGCAGACACCGAGACTGAAACTGAGGATGAGAGCCGAAGACAGAAGAAGAGTGAGAAGACCTGGTGGGAGAGGTCAAGCTTTGTCGGTCTTGGCAAAGAAGTGGATGTTGTTGATGCCACTCGCGTTGCTGATGACTGGGCACGACGAGTTAATGGACGAGAGTAAGCTTATGAGCTTGAGGACAGGAAACATGTGCATAGTCCGCGAAGATCGCGTTTGATATCCCAGTACGAAATGATGAGTTTGTATGCAGCCCCTTTCTCAGCGGGACCTTCGATTCGTTCTGCTTCGATGCAAGCCACATGTCTACGCAAAGTCTGGATATGAAAGACTTCAAGCACACAAATGTATGTTTCGACCATTGGACCCCTGGGCCGCACGAACAAGCACAAGAACGAACAAGCGATTACGGCAAACTAGCATTATCCAGCTCTCGAGCGCCAGGCGACATATCAGCATCCTTAACATGGATAGCCAGTGCCAACAGGCCGTTTGCAACGCCCTCGCAGAATGCCGCCATGATGCCTACTGAGACTAAAAGTCATACCCTCCCCTCACTTCCCTCACTTTGTGCGTATGATCACTGCTGTCACATGCATGCATGTGATGAGACCCTTTTTCTATGGCACTACTTGAGACCACGCAGTCTGCTCATGCAGTCAACCTTTTACACACCATTACAACACCACACTGGACACAATATCAGACACTTCATCCGTCTATAGGCCTATCCGAGGCTTCATACTCGAAGAGCGACAGCACTTCTTGCCACACACAACCACGCGCCGCTCCTAAGAAGTATATATCATACAAACGAGTTCGCGCTGCCGGTTCAGCGCACACTATATACTCAGGGCCGACTCCTGCGGTCGCTTCATAGACTTGACTTCGGAGACAGCACGGACCCGAAGTCTGCCTGGTTCCCGACTTTCTTACTCGTCTTCAAGATGTCTCATCCATTTCAGACATGGTATGAGTTCGGTGGTGTCACTCAGCAAGAACGTCAGCAGGAAGTGTCTGACCCGGACTTCGATCTTGGAGATTACCTTGTCGAGGGCTGGGACAAGGATTGGGAAGAGGATTTCTGGAACGAGGGAGGCAAGGAGGAAGCTGGAGGGCCTTCAGAGGTGGAGAATGAGCGAAGTATAGAGCAGGGAATTGGAGAGCATCTCGAGGTTGGAATTGAGGAAAAAATTGCGCCAAATGAGTTGCAAAATACTCCGGAACCCGACTCCTTTGCAACATTTGCCAGATCAGTCTCACCAGTGAGAAGCCTGAATTACTCGAAATCTCCTCTTCCAGTCCACTCGAAGCAGGAAATCGGAGATCTCGACGTTGAGCTCGAGCAAACCAAGACTCTTCCAAAAGAGCGTGAGACCACTCTGAAGCACACAGGAAACATCTCAATCGAGGTGTCTGAGGAGGAAGACGAACTGCCGTCTCGACTTCTAAAGAAGCGCAAAAGATCCTCCGTCGAAGATCCTGGCAACGTTTATGAATCCGATTGGGACTCAATGCCTCTTGCAGCTCGAGGGCGTCGCCACCTTACCCTGTCAGTCAAGACACCGAAGGGTAAGCAGAAAGTATCTCGCGCCGACTCAAAGCTTGACTTTTCCGAGGATGAGTCGGAATCTGCAATGGATTCTCTAGGCTCTGACTCCGACACTGGCTTCGTTCCTTCTCCGCCGAAGCCTGTATCCAAGGCTAAATCTACATCGAGGTCGAAAGCCCGAGAGAAGCTCTCCTCTGTAAGCGACAACCTACAGCCTGGACCTAATGCTCCCCCGAGTCTCGAAGCTCGAAGAACCATATTCAAGGTCAAAGTCAGGTCTCAAGAGCAAAAGGACGCTATCCTTCTACAGCCAAAGAGAGAACGTCCTAACTTCAACTGGGACTACCCACACTACTTGGCTCTTGCAATCTTGGAGCATCACTTTGGCTTAGAGAGGAAAGTCCCACAAGGTATGAGAGATGGCGAACGCGTCTTCAGCTTCCTATTTCCAGACGACCTAGCATTATGTAAGAAGGAAGCTGGCGCTAAGGACTGGGTTGACGCTATTTACAACACTTATGGTGCGAAGGATCGTAGCGGGAAAGCACATCGTTGGGACCTTGTTCAGGCTGCGCTCGAGGCGCCAGAGAATGCGAAGTCGGACGAGTACAAGGAGATTCGAAAGCAGGTCTTCGACGCGGCGAGTCAGTTGGGTGTACGGAGTAGGCTTCCTCCGGGTCAGACGAAGGTAGTTGATTTCGAGAAAATTGATTGATTAGATGTGGGAGTGGGGGAGACGTTAAGCACGGAAAGCAAAGCAAGGCATTTCGAAGCATATTTCTTTGGTCACGTATAAACTCGAAGAGTTTTTCTTTGGAACATACGGTTTTTCCTCTATTCGATATCAAAATACACTGTCCTCGGTCATATGGGGAAATCCCAGGGGAGCTCCTCCACTGTATACGATTTTGATCAATTTTTGTACTAAAAATCGGACGCCAGCTCTCCGCTTGGGTACACTATTGTGGGCCCAGGTGTTCAATCAGGCTTTTTCAACTCGATCAAAACATTGAGCTGGAAGTGCCAAAGTGAGAACAGGCTGTGACGACTCAAATAAACAAGCCAGCTCCGTCTCATGGTTTAGTGACCACGCTAAGCCAACGGAATGACGACCAACAGTCGCGGAGCCTCGTCTGATGGAGAGCGTCCGAGTGTGACATCGGAAAGACTCACTTCGAAAGACGCATGCTTCCGCAAGATCATACTATGGCTAGTTCCCGGTGCAAAGCCAGGCACATTTAGAGACATCAGAACATCGAGATGAACACCTGAAATGTGGACAGACTGTGCTCACCTGCTAGGTTAGTCTAGCTGACTCTCGCAGTGTAAAGGCTGGATAAAGCCAATGGAATGACAAACAGCAGTCGCAGAGCTCTGATCTGATGGAGAGCTTCCGAACGTGACGTCGAAGACTCTCAGGCGGGAAAGACATGCTTCCGTGAGACGATACCGTGACTGGTTCTAAGTGCAAAATCAGGATCATTTGTGAAGATCAGAGCATCGAGATGAATTGCTCAGATAAGAACACGCCATGCTCACCTGCTAGGTTATTCCAACTCACTCTCGTATCATGACGACTGAGAGAAGCCAACGGAACGACAACCATCGATAACCGGGATTTGGTCTTCACGGGAGAGCATCGACGTGCATTGTTCTAGGACCTTACTTGTAAGATGTCTACTTTGGTAGGATGAAATCAGCTGCGATCATGACTTCGAAACTAGATCTTCCGGCAGAGCGCTATGCTTTGGAGATTGCGAAGCATCTCATATTGTCGAAAGGAGCCGTCGAAGTCACGAATTGTCGAAGATTCGGGCAATTGTCGAAGTGACAACGAAGTAACGAACTAGCGAAATGTCGAAATGAGCCGTCGAAGTGCCGAAATGTCGAAATGTCGGACTGCCCAAACGCCTTGACGAAGTAACGAACCGAATCGATGAGATGACGAAATGTGGAAATGTCGAACTGCTGAAAGGAGCTGTTGTATCGACAGAATGTCGAAATGTCGAATAGCAAAGTAGCAGCCTGTCGAACGTCGAAGTAGCTAGCTATCGAAAAGACGGTTTAGGTAGTGAACCATCGGAGAGACGATGCAGGAACAAGGTAAAGAATTCTCGAAGCTGTTGAAGCGGTCGAAATCGTTGAAGTGTCGAAATCGTCGAAGCTGTCGAAATCGTCGAAGCTGTCGAAATCGTCGAAGTGTCGAAATTGTCGAAGTGTGGAAAGCTTCGAATACTATGCTGCCTTGATCTGTATTGACTAGACGCTCTCGAGAGTGTACTTTTACGTTTCAGAAAGAAGTATGGATTTGTCGAACCGTCGAATGAACTGTCGAAATTTCTAATGAACTGTCGAATTGTCGAACGAATTGTCAAAATGTCGAACGCACTGTCGAAATGTCGATCGAAATGTCGGATCGTCGAACGGATTGTCGAAATGTAGAACGATATGTCGAAATGTCGATGTGTCGAATTGTCGAACTGTCGAAAGAGACGTCGAAATGTCGAACGAAATGGTCGAACGAGCTGTCGAACGAACTTTCGAAGCAGCGCGAAAAACAACAAGAACGCGACCCTGGAAACAGGACGAAGCCTCAGACCGTTCATCATTCGTCTTGTACAAATCATCTACCCAGCATCCCGATTCTTCCCTCATCTCCATCCTCCCACCCCTCAACCCATCCCTTCAATACTTATACCTAAACAGCGGACTCTTATCACCCATCCTAGCCAACTGCTCATCATTGTATTGGCTTCTAACCTCATCCTCATCAAGCTTTTCTCTGCTCTTATTAATCCTCCAATACGAAAACTCCAAACAAACCACACACACAAGCGTCGCAGCAGCGAAACCCAAACCAATACCGAAACCGGTGGGATATCCGGGTGCTTCGTTATCAAGGAAGATATACTGCAAACAATCACAAGTCAGCGGAATGCGTGAAGCATGATAGGAAGAACACCACTTACAGAACCGACGATTCCGCCAGAATTTCCAAGACAGATATTTAACGCGATCCCCATCGCTCGTTTCGTGTCGCCTGCTAAATTACTCGAAATCCAGGCAGATCCTGCTGGGTTTGTAGGGTATTGACCGATACAAATTAACATGACAGCGAAATAACAGGGACCGATTTGTGTTGCGATGTTCGGGGCCAAAGGCAACAGAATGCAGAAACCGATGAGTGCGACGCTCATTTGTCCGAAAATGAAAATTGCGCGCCATTGGAAGTGATCTGAAAGTTTTGAGAGGACGATGGCGGATATGGCGCCTGCGACGTAAGGTGGGATCGTCATCCTACACAAAAAGACAAGATGAGTAGGTTGTGGGATGGAGGAGGTAGATGGGTGAGCTTACAGTTGAGCTTGAGATGAAGTATAGCCCATAGATTTCGTGATACTAGGCATTGTGAATTTTAGACCGTAGGCGAGGACTGATGCTGTGAAGAGGATCCAGGCTTGCATGTAGACTTTGTAGTCTGTGAGGAGATCGGTGAGGTATCCCCATTTGAATTTATCGTCTTTCTCCATTGACGATCTTCCGCCTTCTTTTATAATAGTTTGGATTTCGAGGTAGCGTTGTTCTTCTTGGTTGAGCCAGCGGCCGGAGAGGGCTGGGGTGTCGGGCATGATGAAGAAGCAGGCTATGCCGATGAGGACTGTGGCTATGCCTTCGAGGCTGGGTGAAGTGTTAGTAAGTCATCATTTCAACGAGGTGGAGGCCATTGTGCTTACATGAAGATCCATGCCTACAAAAATCGAACGGTACGAGGTTAGCAAGTGTCCCAGACATGGTACATGCCTTGAGCTCAACAGACTTACCCAACCTGGTTTGCCCCCAGCTCCGTCCATTTTTGCAATAGCAAAAGCAAGCAAACCAGAAAAGGCTCCAGAAAGTGCGCTAGCACAGTAGAAGAGAGCGAGTCGAGTCTGGACTTGACGTTGAGCATACCATCGAGTGATGAGGTATACAGCTCCAGGAAAGAAGCCGGCTTCAGCAATTCCGAGCATAATTCTCACAACCATAAGCCCGGCGAAGTTCTTCACAAGTCCGGTGAATGTCATGACGATTCCCCAGGCTACAACCAGGATGCCGAGATAGGTCGAGGGACGTTTGAACTTCTTAAGGATGATATTAGATGGGACTTCGAGAAGGATGTAGGGTATGAAGAAGATCGAGAGTGCGATGTTGTATTGAATGCCGGAGAGACCGAGGTCCTTGTTCATGCCTTCGATTTTGGCGTTGCCTGGAATCAGAATGTTAATGACAGAAAGATATGATGTTGCAAATGTGATGAGCCATACCGATGTTGGCACGATCGATATGAGCTGCAAGGTAGAGCAAGGCGAGAACAGGTACGAGTCGAACATCGATCTGGATTGCGGTCAGCATACTGCTTCCATAGTCGACAATTCCGTGTATCGTACTTTTCTAAGCATCTTCTTCTTCTTGTCTTCGGGAAAGGTCTCGAAGAACTCTGTATCCTCGTGTGACAGGCCGATATTGGCATACTTGTTGACATTGTACTGCTCAATAACTTCGACCTTCTCTAGATCTTTGCCAATACTGGCGAGCGAAGCCTGATCGTGCTCTGGGCCCATCTTGTCGGTGCTGCAATAATGTTGGTATAACGTTGAGAGAGACACAACTCAGCAGGCCTCCTCCCTGCTCTGTTCTCAGCAGCGTTCAGGAACAACACTCATATACCATTTGCCAAGTAATACTGATTACCACGCCTCCGGGCAAGTCACTGATTAGAGTAGTGCTTTTGCGGAGACAATGCGGAGAAATCGTCGAACCATGTGGCAGCAACATATTTGTGGGTCCTGTAGAAGGCGGAGAAGTGTGTGAGCAAGGATGTTTTGCAGTGTTCAATGCATCGCGTGAGTGTTCGCCAAGAGAGGCCAAGATGTTTTTACATTTCCGACTGAGCTAGGATTTTCCGCACAGCTTTCAACGGCTGTTCGATGCGGTGGCGGATAAATGGAGCGACCACAGCATTGCGCGGAAATGAATCTCTGTGTACACCAATGAGTAGTAGCTACCGTTCGCGCAGCCTCGCGCGGCGTCCAGCGCACTTTCCTTCCCGACTCGTGCAAATAAGAGGGTCTGGATCCCAGCCACTGGTCGAGCGATGCGTCTCTTCACTTTTCCGCCGTTGCTGACAAGGGCGCGACCGACCTCATGGTCGGGCGAAGACGGCATGTGTCAAGCGCATGGGCAGCTGAGCTTAGTTCTCGAATCTAGAAGGCTTAAATGTTCAAAGACCAGCTTCTCAGAACGTCACACTGCCACTCATGCTTCGCACTTTCTCAATAACCTCCTGTAACTCCGCTTGATCCTTTGCTCCAACGACTACGTCTCCGTAGCTTGTGCCCAGCGAAGCCTCGTGGTACCACGCCACTACTATAAAGCGGCCCTCCTCAAACTGGCTCCGCCAAGTGTCGATGAATTGATCCCGGTCTTGCTGGACAGTAATGGAGAAAGATGAAGCAGCATTCAGCCCACGACTTGTGAAGTGTTTGCTAAGCAGGGGCAAGCACAGCGATCCGGTCGTCCGTACATTCAGATCCACAATTAGCCTGTCTCCAGATCTGGTCTCGAGGATGTCTGCACCAACAGGGCCAACATAGGCGTGCTCATGGAGCCAGGAACCGATCTGATTCATGAGTGGCTCCAGATCTTTACGCCATTCGCCTTGCTTAGAGTAGTCGATGGTACTGCCAACCCAAGCACTGCTTCCACGATCGATCATCTGCTCCGAGGCAGCTAGAAACTCGGATGTGCCATCAGCTTTGACGAAGAAAGTCAAGCCGACATCTTGGACAGGATCGTGTACGACCTCCTGAATGACTACCGTCCCCAGATTGAGGTGCTCATTACTGGCAGTGATATAGCTGAGAAGCTTTCGGAGAAGGCCTCCTGTCATAAGGTCATCAATGAGCTTCTCTCTATCTTCCTCACTCGTGAGAACCCAGGTGCCAGCTCCGCCGAACGATTGATTGCCTTTCACTACGAATGGCAAAGGGCGTTTCCTCAAGTCAGTGATTATGGCGCTTACTTGCTGCTCCATCCAGACGTTGTATCCTGATGGCCTTCGAGAGTCAAACGGACTTTCATCTAGGCTATCCTCGATGCCTGGCGTACAGAACTTGCCTCCATCCTCGTACTCCTCCAATTCAGTGACAGTACTTTTCGGTGTCGGGAGTCCGCTTTTCGCAAGAGCTTCCTTCGAGTTCAGATACCATATTTTGTCCAGCTCCACGAGTGAAATAAGTCCGCGTCCAGGAGGATTGTCGGTTGCTTCCGCGATAGCATCGACAACGACTTTTGAAGTGACGCCAGAAATGTTGTGCTGCTTGTTGATGTAGTGCACATCGAGCGGTCCTTGACAGAAAAGAACGTTCGGCCTTTGCGACTCATCAAGCACTGCTAAGGTTCGAGCTTGTTCTTCCTTGTCTTGAACTTTGCCTTTTTCTGTCTGATCCAGATGAAAGAATATAACCGGGGATGAGCCGGTGATGAATGAATCTCGCTGCGGCACTAGCGATAGCATCTTGATTGCAAGTGATCGTCGTGCGCTCTCGTCACTTCCGTCATGTTGTGGGTCGTTGAATGCCGCTTCCTGGTATATATATTTGAGATTGCGCGGAAAGTCTGGACTAAGATCTGAAGCACTGGTGACACCGCAGTAGATGTGAGCGGTGTTAGTATGTGGATGCTCCGGCTTGCCATACAGATCAGCCAAGGTCCGATCCAGAACAATGGTCGGAAATCCTGACATCGTCGCCGCCTTGAACAGGAGTGCCTGTCTACGTGGATGGCAATCCTTTACAAGCCGTGCAACGTTACAAAGAATGGAAAATTGAAGACTGCCTCATCTTGGCGTACCAAGCGGTATGCACGTCATACGAAGGTCCGTTTGCACCAAGCAGAATTTCAGAACGGCGTGAACGGGTCCCCACACTGTGGTGGCTGCATTTGATACTGTTAGAATCTGCGGCGACAGGGATGTGGTTTGATCTCTTGGTGATGATCTGGAGGAGATCTGGTGTCAGATGCGGAAGTGGCTCAAGCCCCACGTCAACCACTTCAGATAGATGACGAATCGGTTCGCACAAGTCAGCCGGTCTTTCGGTCCACGGCTTGAAAGCGCTGCTGAGCTCCAAAGTTAAAACGTGCTTGGCCAGCTCGGTCGATGTCGGTTGTGGTTTGGTGGTGCTTGCTACACGGCTGGCAGCAGCTTCACGCGTCGCCCGCCGCCAACTATGCTGTTGCGCCGATAGGCCTGCTGACAGCTGGGAAACGTTTCGCGCTGAGCAGAACGCCTTTGACGCCTCTGATTTCTTTCTTCAACTCTTCGATGCCGTCCTTTGTGCCATCAGCGTCTGTGCCATTCTTCTTCATCATTATGGCATCTTCAGATTGCGTCCAAGTGCTGACACCTGCAGCGCCGTAGATCAAGCCATCGAGATAGTGTCGCAAAGTATTGACACTCTCCTGTCTATCTTTGTGTGCTTCTCCTGCCTTCTCGGAGCCATCTGCAAGCTCACTGATATGTTCTCTTATGATCTTGAGAGTGTCTTCTGCGTGTGTTACCATATCCCTCTTAATTTCTGCTCCAGTCGCGGGACTTGGGGTTTCCGGCGGAGATGTCTGTGTGCCCATGTCTCGATGATAGAGCTCTGTCGGGTCGCTGATATCACTTGCATTTTCATCGTCGAACTCGGCTTTATCCACCTTGGATTCTGGCACTTTGCTCGCGATCTTTGCTAGACGCTCGTTGAATTCATCCATTTTGGTCTGCGTATGGCTGAAGAGATCATGTCGCGACTCAGAAAGCTGATCTACCATTGGTGTGATAAGCCATCTGCTGGCTCCGTACAAGACTGCAGCAACAGCCCCACCGGCATATAAGGCATTCAGCACTCGGCCAGGAGTGACTAGCGGAGGAGGCTTCTGAGCTTCTACCAAGAATTCAGGGTATGTGATAATAGGCGGCGGTCGCTCCTGTTGTCGCTGCGGTGGTGGTGCGCTCTGCTGTACGGGTTGCTGCTGCTGTCTTGACTTGAAGCTCTCAAAGTCTTCCGCCTGAAGGACATATTGCTGCTTTTCGGCTTGCTCCTCTCCCTGAGGTGCTTCGGATTGGGCATTATCTGTCAGGACTACAGAGTCGTTTCTTTCAGTTGAAGGTGTGGAAGCGTCTTCTTTCGCTTGGTCCGGAGTGCTTTCATTACTCTCTTCGTGTTGCGGTTGGCTGTAGACAGGATCGTCGGCGGGCGCTGGCTTGGGTTGAGCGCCAGCTCGCTGCCATGCCGGTATTTCTACCTTCGGCTTACTGTTCGACATTGTGCGGCCTGTGGTTATGGCTGAGGATGAAAGTTGTGTTTCGTGTGAGAGCGACTTTAAACGCCCAACATCGAGAGCTTCGGAGGCGGTTCAAGTTGAGCCGAGGCTTGCAAGTGAATGCTTGGCATCGATGGATAGAGAGTTCGAAGGCCAGGACAACTTGAACTTCTTCAGACGACTTCTTCTTACCTATCTACAGCTTCGGCCAGCTTCAAGCTGGGACCAAACAACAGCGACACGAGCTTCCTTCAGGCGCCTTTGGCGAATCTTGAAAGAAGAAGCGACAGTCAAGGGGCGCCTGCATGAGCATGAAGTGCCGAACAATACTCCAGCAACTGGTTCATCCCACGACACGACTCACACGAGTGCGATTAGCAAAGCGTAGGGCTCGTCCATATTTTGCAGCGAGCGGTCATGATCCCTCGCCGCTTGAAAAGTTGGACGCAGCGGCTGTTTCCTGGTGTTTGAATGCTGCTTGACCGCCAGGCTTACGACAAGGCCACGGAACCACACTGCTTGGTTCCTGCACAGTTGAACGTACATGCAGCACGGATCGCATGGTCGGCGACTCTCGTCAGACACCATGTCAAATCGCCGAACAGGTTTAAAGTTCGTGAATGCATGCATCAGCATCAAAGGCACCAGAATTGCTGTCGACACCTCGTGGTCAATGTGCGTTTCATCAACAACTCTGTTCGTTCGTCTAATTTTCTGCCTGATTGCACATCGCGACGCGAAATGCCCTCGGCACTCGCGGCAAACAATCCCTACATCATACATGTGCAGCTCATCACTATTGAAACCCGAGAAACACACTGCATAGCACCAAGCCTTTGCTTGTTTGCAAGTCAGTAGCAGGAATTTTCAAGTCCTTTGACTTCGCCAGCTCTAGTCCCGATGTCCCCGCCATCTGTTCTACTGCTCTACTGTTCACGGCGGCAGGTCCGCCTTCAAATGCATCGTCTTTCTTCTCGACACGCACAAGCTGGCTCGGACGTGTCCCGTTTGACGCAGGATCATCAGAGACAGGGCGGACCGGCATGGATTCATGCTTCCAAGATGTCTCAATATCGCCATTGTGGTACTGCCGTTGGATGAGCCATCGCGATGTGACCAACCGGGTTGACGGATATTGCTATGACTGTCACAGTATGTCACAACAGCGTTCGCCTGCTTGTCTGTACAACTGTCAAACGCGCACTGCTCTAATCTGGCGAAGATTCTGTGCAATGCAGGACTTTGACAGATTCCAGTTGTTTGATTGAAGTGGAGATGTGTGCAAACTCCAGGGACCTGCATGATCAACCTCAAACCCTTGCATCGACGCTATCCTCAAAGCAGTCTTCTCACGAGCACAGGCCAAGGTACAGCTCGACTGAAAAGCATAAAAGGGGGAACCTACCGTTTCACCAGCAGTTGCTCTACATGCAAACGCTGTACAATTGGCTCACAAATCATGCTTGATCATTATCAGGTCGTCCCAGATTTCAGACACGGGCTCGCTACCAAAGGATCCCGGCAACAAAAGTGATGAGATTCGTTCGGGTTTCCAGCCGAAAAGGTCGCCGTTCTAATGCACGGCGATTGTCAACGTCGTACAGGTTGATATACGCGCTACACCGCTAGGCCCATGGCGGATACTCGAGGTAGGTGGCTTCGCAATTCTTTCATCACTGATTGCGCGTGTGATCTACTGCCGTGTCCATCAACGATCTGAGATTCTCCATCTACGCTCACTACTACACCTCTGCCGACTGCCGCAAAGGCTCGATCCAACTCGGCGACACTCGTTCGGAGCAAAATTCATTCGTTCACAGCTATGGAGCCCGAAGTCCACACATTCTTTGAGCCAACGACACAAACCTGGTCTTGGATAGTGGCGGATCCCAGATCTCACGATGCAGTAATCATAAATCCAGTTCTCGACAAAAGCACTTCGGCAGGAATCGCAACCACAGGCGCAGACAGGATACTAGAAGTCGTACACCAAAATGTCTACCACATTACACGCATACTTGAAACCCACTCTCAGCGAGACGCACAGACAGCGGCATGGTATTTGCGAAGTCAACTCAGAGATACGACCGGACAAGCTCCAAGAATATGCACAGGAAACGCGATAGCAGGCGTCCAGAGAATGTTTGCGCGACAGTACGGGACCACATTGGGGACTTCGGGATTCAATGCGTTCAAGGATGGCCAGACCTTCAGCATCGGTAGTCTCCAGTGCGAGGTCCTGCTTCTATCCGAACAGAATCCTCGCTGCTTCGCTTTCGTGATCGGACGAAATGTCTTCATCGGGGATGTAACACATCATGGAATACGAGACGCGAACACACCAGCTTTCGGCCGAGATCCTGCAGTGATGAAGAAGCTTTCCTCGTTCGCGCAAGGGTATCTATTCCATCCTCCAGGAGGCGAGGAGAGGCCACAGACTTCAGCTACGATGCGGACAGAGGTATCGAGCTGGCAGCATAGTCCTGTGACACCTAAGGGCTCGATTAACTTAGATCGAAAGGTCGCTTCGCCGCGAATGGCAAATGTGTATGAAATGGAATGAGATGGATAATGGGTTGCATCGTAAGGCGTTATGGAGAGGTCGATGGCGACAATTGCATGGGAATAACGAACTATCAAGGCAGGATGCCTGCGCAAATGTATGATAGGCTTGATGATTAGGCTCGAAGAAAGCTCCGGTTGACATGCGCCTACCCATCTCCCGCAGATGGTTCTGCACCAATGCTTCTTCTGATGTTCCGCCGCATGTCACACATTGGAGATGTGACTGACTCTCGCACTTTGATAATGGAGACATCTCCAAACGAACAAGATCCTATACGTAGAGGCAGCTTTCGAAATTCAGGCCGCCGAGGCTCAAAATTTGAGACGTCACGCACGAATCTTCACTCTCGTACCTCCACTTTTCTTGCATTTACCTGTCTTCCCTACATTCTTATCAGTGTCATCACAAGGGCGTGCGCGAAGGAATGCGCTGTGCTCGGGGATGACTTCGCAACATGACACGTCTGGCCAGTGACACGATCTCGGAGCAGTTTGCCAACGGATCAACAACGGGGCTCTTGAGTCCGAAAGGAAGGGTTCATTCATGGCTCGGGTCAATGCTCTGTGCGAGGAACGACCTTGTGGCAGCAGCTATGAAGTCTCATCACGTCCGCATTTGGAGCGATGAACGGTAGTACCGGATTACTTTGCTGCTGCTACAAGTACAAAGGTCTTCTCATCCGACCGCCTTATCCAGGCTATCCGAGTACTCAATGAGCGTACGCGCGGATGAAGCGGTCGCTCATCCGCAGCATGTAACGACTCCACTGCGGCCTTATATATCTGCATTGCTCCTCATCATGCGCGGATGCCAACCGCACCTTCGATTTGAGGCCTTTGGAGGGTCTGTACAGGACGAGACCGCGCGAGGCCGCACCCGCAACGCGGCCGCATCTGCGCTGAGCCGCTCCTAGACTATAGGAATGGTCGACCACGGCATCGAATCGAATTGCTACAATGCAGAAACCTGCACCCACTATGTCGCCTTTAAGTGGCCGTAAAAGGTCAATTAGCGACAAAGATGAATCACCAGCAGCTAAATGCCGGAAGGTGGAATTCCGCCATCGACCATATATAAACTCCCTGGATCGACGGATGCTCGCTCAGCTGTATCGTGCACAGCTCGAGCTACTGAAAAGCAGTATCAGAAACACTCAGCCCAAAATGGCAATGTTCGAGCCCCCACCGAAACCAACCAACCCTATTGGACTGCATCGAATCTTGTCTCCCACGGCCAGTGTGAAAGTATCTCCAATATGTTTTGGAGGCATCAGCATTGGCAGCTCATGGAGCTCAGCCTTCGGCAAGAATGATGACCCATTCGATCTGCTCGACGCTTACTATTCTATGGGAGGCAATTTTATCGACACCAGCAACACCTATTGCTCGGAGGACTCCGAACGATTAATCGGTGACTGGATGCAGCAACGGGGAGTACGGGATCAGATGGTCATTGCCACGAAATATTCAGCAGGCTACAAAGCATACGACAGGGCCAATACCTCACTCCAAAGCAATTACACTGGCAATTCGGCGAAGAGTATGCACATTTCGGTTCGAGACTCTCTCCACAAGCTCAAGACCGATTACATCGATATCTTGTATGTCCACTGGTGGGGCTTCGATAGCTCGGTTGAGGAGGTAATGATGCATTTGCATGCGCTCGTGAAGGCACGCCAAGTCCTCTATCTTGGTGTATCCGACACGCCTGCGTGGGTCGTAGTCAAAGCCAATGCTTATGCCCGGCAACACGGCCTGACACCTTTCTCAGTCTATCAAGGGAGATGGAACGTCGGATTCAGAGATATGGAAGCAGAGATCATTCCCATGTGCCAAGATCAAGGCATGGCGATTGTGCCTTGGGCGGCACTGGGAGGCGGAGCTCTATTGACAACCGCAGAGAAGAAAGAAGCCCAGGAAAGTGGACGCACCAGGAGCCTAGAATGGCTCAGCGAGCGATCTGCTGAGATCTCGAAGGTCGTTGAACAAATTGCAGCCGAGAACTGGACCACGAGTCAAGCTGTTCTTCTCGCGTACCTTTTCCAGCAATCGAAGTACGTCTTCCCGATTGTCGGCGTGCAAACCGTTGCGCATGTCAAAGCCATGCCAGAAGCTCTGAAGATTCGGCTGTCAGAACCGGAATTGAAGAGGTTGAGGGATGCTTCACCGTTCGATCCACTCTTCCCAATGTCCTTCCTCTTTCAAGAGCAGCCCTACGATGTGAGAAGGATTTCTGCCGCGAACAATCATCAATACCAGATGGCGGCGTGGTTGAGCGATCCTGTCGAGGCAGTTGGTGAGTAGGCTCTGCACTAAAGTCTGAATCAAGCTGACATTGTCCAGGACACCTCGACCAGGGGTTTGAACATATCAAGAAAGAACTTTCCCTAGATGACAAAAAGTCGTAGATGCCACCATTTGAAGGAAATTGTGCTTGGCTCTTACTGAGGAACTCCAAATGCTTTCATCTGTTTGGGCCTTGTTGTTTTTCAATAGAAATCTGGCAAAGGAGTGCTAATGGAGACAGACCTTGTGCGAACTCCGCTCACGCCTCAAAAGTGTGATACGCGTTGAAAATTACGACGCAGTGATCATGATGGAAGGCTTGTTTGCAGATAGAGCCCGGCGAATTTGCATGCTTGCTGAGCGTTCTAATTGTTGCACGTTGGTTTTATTCTAGCGTTCCAGCTGCTTGAAGAAAGGTGCCTTTTATCTACTTTACAGATGAACGTACATCTACCAGAATTTAAGCTTTCCTTTATGGCAATTGACTGACTGAGGATCCGTTGACGCCATTTGTTTCGCTTGCGCCGTCGCTCTCGTACTCGTTTGGCTTGTATGCTCGGACTTGTTCGACCCAGCCGAATTCGTCCTTGACCTTGCCTTGTTGGATGCCCTTCAGCTGGGTGAGGAGCTTAACGACGACTGGACCTGGTTCGTCGCCACCACCCTGGTATTTGAACGTGTCATTCTTGGAGCGCATCGTGATGCTCTTGATGGGCACGAGAGCGGCTGCAGTACCCGCTGCAGCAATCTCTGTAAATTTAGGGAGCTCGTCATATTTGATCTGGCATTCGTCAGTATGCTGGTCATGAACGGCACAATGCGTACTTACTGATCTGCATTCGACCTTCCAACCCCAGCTCTTGGCGATCTGGCAGATAGTATCACTTGTTACAGACTTGATCACGTTCTTGCTGTCTGGCACGACAACTGTGACGCCCTCATTCGGAGTGCCATGAATACCGATGAAGCCCGAGGTTGAGAACTCATCGACCTCTGATCTTGTCTTGCTGTCCAGGTGTAGAGTGATGCCAAAGCCTTCCTTCTTCGCCTTGCCACTGTGTCTGAGCACAGGAGCATAGTTTCCTCCAACTTTAGCGCTTCCAGTACCCTCAGGTGCTGCTCGATCGAAGTCCTCAAGGATCAAAGCTGCTACTGGATGTACGCCATGGTAAACACCAGTAGGCATAACATACACAAGGAAAGTGTACTCCTCCGGCGGATCAAGACCAAGCTGGGCACTTGAGCCGAAGAGAAGTGGTCGAACGTACATGCTGGCTCCAGTCCAATGTGGTGGCACGAACTCGGCATTTAAAGATACGGCAAGGTGGACAGACTTCTTGAAGTGCTCAACTGGAACCTCCGGCATGCTGACATAGGAAGCAGAGTGTTGCATCCGCTCGGCATTCTGCTGTGGTCGGAAAATGCCAATGGTCTTGTCATCTGGACCTCGCGATGCTTTCAGACCTTCGTAGCATTGCATACCGTAGTTCAGACCTGGTGCCATGCCATGAAGGCGGAGGAATGGATCAGCAACGAATTTGGGAGGGGTCCATTGCCCGGTCTTGACGGAATAGGTTGATTCAATGTGGCCGTTGACTTGAGAAGACTGTCAGGAAGCGGCTCTGATCAACAGAGTGGGCCAGAACACTCACCTTCACGGACTTTGAAGCCAATATCAGACCAGTCTGTTGTAAGGATCGTTCATCAGTATAGCCAATGGATGTATCATCATGCTTCTCGTACCAATCGTGTTGACGGCAGGTGGCGGAAATGTGGAAGCCATGTTGTCGTCCCTAAATCAAATGGTAGTTCTTGGAAAGTTTTGAGTGCTTGAACGACCTCAATATAAGAACTCAATGTTGTATGAATCAGCGTATATGTCGGTGGAATTTCTCGAAGTGAAGCCGACTTCGCTCGATCTCGGTACTGCAGGAACGAATGGAAGTCTTGGCCAACTCGGGCCGATGCTTCCGAAGTCAGGGAGCTCTCTTATTGAGAGTTTGATGACGCTGGCAACAAGCTTTCATTCACATGAAACTCGTGTCAATTGTCCTCATGCTGACAACAAGGAGCGAGTATGCTTCGTATACAAGACCCACCATGAGATACGACATACGATAGTCACATAATCAGTAACACCTTCCGCCCAACATGGCGCCAGTACGAGCAGGCCGCCGATACTACATCATCCTCGCCGTCTTCTGCATATTCGCCTTCTTTGGTATACAAAAGGGCTTCCATGCCATGCGAGAAAGCTCTGATGCGCTTGCGACACGACGAGCTGATAGAGCTGCTACTCAGGCCTCACTAGCATTGCAGGAGTCGGACAAAGATGCCTTGCATCTCGGGCAGACAGCGCTGACAGGCCACGCGATCGCGCCAAAGCTAGGAAATGAGACGGCGAAAGCAGAGTTGGGAAGGGCAGCATGGAAACTCCTTCACACCATGATGGCTCGCTTTCCAGATAAGCCGACAGAAGATGAGAGTACCGCTTTGAGGAGCTACATACATCTGTTCCAGAGGCTCTACCCCTGCGGAGAATGCGCGGAACACTTTGGAGAACTGCTCAAGAAGTTCCCTCCTCAGGTATCTTCGCGATCGGCTGCGGCCGCTTGGGCATGCCATATCCACAACAAGGTCAATGAAAGACTCAAGAAGGAGCTATTCGATTGTGCAAACATTGGCGACTTCTACGATTGTGGTTGCGCGGAGGATGACGAGAAGAAGGGCAACGCCGCGAAAGAAGAGGACGTGAGCACACGAGAGATCAAGAAGTCAAGGGATAAGCCTGAAATGAGCGATGAGCAGAAAGAGAAATTATCGTTCAATGGGAGGGATCTCAATCTGGACCTGCTTTTGGATCACTAGATGCAGGTCGAAATGAATGACTGACGTTTTGCACGACATGTCCGAGTCACAAGACGTCCAGCGAGATCTAAGTCATGCGCATGTGCGACTAGATGCGTCATGGTCGGCCATGAAATGAAGTCCAGAGACTTTCAAGCACTCCATGCTGCGCACTCCGCGTGCGAATGCCGGCACGACCTGGGACCATGGCGTGGAAAAAGTTGAGTCACCTGGGGAATGAACGCCTTCGCTCTTCAAGACCGGAAGAGAGCGCAGAGCCTCCCATGCTTGATGAAGCTTTCATCCTTCTGAGAACTTGGCTCTGCCAGTATGCGGCAATAATCGTCGCAGCGCATGTCATCAGGACCATGACTACAATCTCTTTGAAGGTATAGGTATTCTTTCTATCGGGCTCACAGTCTGTGTGACTCGGACAATCGGGCTCAGCATCTCCCGGGCGCTCACTTTGTGGCATCGGAGCCTTTTCTTTGCTTGAAGGATCTGCGAAGGACGCAAAAGAGACGCAGGAACAGGAACAGCCTGAGGTAAGCCGTCGGACTTGGCACGGATCTCTTAATTCCGCCAAGACTATATCAATTCTATTGTGTATGCGGTACCAGCATCAAATAATCGCAATAGACCCTTTAACATCACAATCAACTGGTATCATAATGGCATCGACAAAAGATTTGCTGCTCATCACTGGCGCCAGCGGAAAGCAAGGCACAGCTATACTCACACACCTGGCTTCAAAGTGGAACGGCAAGCTGCGCCTCCAATGCCAGTCCGATACCTCAGCCGAGCGATTGAAAGAGAAATATCCATCCGCGGAAGTCGTTGCAACGAACTTCAAGACCTCTGCCTCTGCCAAGAAACTGCTCGAAAATGTCAACTATGCATTCCTTCTGACGCCAGGCATGCACCCAGACGAACTCACCTTGGGCATGACTTTCATTGAAGCCGCCATCAAATCCCATCGCGCTGGCGTCCTGAAGCACCTGGTTTTCGCAAGTGTAATTCACGCTCAACTTACATCCCTCATTAACCACAAGAACAAGCTGGAAATGGAAGAGGTCATCATCGAATCTGGAATGCCGTACACCGTCATTCAACCCACGCATTTTATGGACAACATTCCAATCGGCTACCTTCATCATCAAGTGAAGGAGAAAGACACTGTCATATTTGACGCGATCTTCAAACCAGATACCCAAATCTCATTCGCCGCTTTATTCGATGTCGGCGAAGCAGTTTCCAACATTTTCCTCGATCCTGAGAAATATGTCTACGGAGTCTATGAAATTGTCTCGACTGCCAAGCCTCTTTCGTACAACGAAGTCATGGTCATTGCATCGGACGTTCTTGGGAAGAAAGTAGAGGTCAAGCCAATGACTGTTGATCAAGGAGTCGAGTTCTTTGGCAAGTTCGCGATACCACAAGATATGGATGCTGGAGGCCGGAAGGTTATGAGTGCTGGTTTCGAGGCCATGATCAGGCATTATGAGAAGCCAAATGCTGGAGGTCTAGTCGGGAATAGCTTGGCGCTTGGAACGATTTTGGGAAGACCTGGTGTGAATGTGAGAGAATGGATGGAGAGGCAAATTAATTGATCATAGACGCTCTGCTGGGGTGGATGGAAGCTCCAATTGATTTGCTAGCTCCCTTGTTGTAGATCATGGTATGCTGCTGCTAGTTTGTGAGACGTCCTGGTGTTCCGTGATTAGGAGCTCTGTGTACGACTCCATAACTACCCTCGCAATCTTGCAGACCGACGCCATTGAATGCTAGACCTATGCGGAGCGATTGAGACAGAATCATAACTTTCTTGCCGCGACTTATGGCGAGCAGCCTGACACACAAACTTAGTAAGAGAAGGGGATCGACTATTCGTAAATCAGCCCCGGTTATTTATAAATCAGTAGTCCGATAGCGGAGGAGGCCTAAGGCAAATTAGTTAGTTATTTCTTAGTTAATACTCTTAAATTTAACCTCTATCTTCTCTTCTATAAAGATAGCGATTTCTATCTTACTATCGCTAACTAATATCGAGCCCTTCTATATAGCTATAGGCCGAGTAGCTATAGAGCCTACCTATCTAAGAGCCTGCCTTCTAAGAGCCTACTATCTAACCTACTATTAAAGAGCCTACTACTAGTATTCGCGTATTCGACCCTTGAGAAGATTAGTTAGTAAAGTTACGTAGTAAGAAGCTAAGGCTACTATAAGAGGTAGAAGTAGGTAATCTCGGCGGTCTATAGCTATAGATTAAGACCGTTTATAGACCGGAGGGTTATAAAGCGCGTAAATAGTTTATA